>CAUYSK010125946.1:0-40045 GCA_963575035.1 Avahi laniger
CTTTATTTCTCCTTCATATATATTTTTCCTTCATATATGAGTTTTTCAGGGTACAAGATTCTAATCTGGGCATTATTCTGTTTCAGAAGAGTGAGAATAGGGCCCCAGTCTCTTCTTGCTTGTAGGGTTTCAGTTGAGAAATCTGGAGTTATTCTGATGGGCTTTCCTTTGTATGTTACTTGTTTCTTTTGCCTTACAGCTCACTGAAGGGCCTCTTTTGTGGCTATTTTGGTCAATCTGACGACTGTATGATGTGGTGTCTTCCTATTTGCATTGAATCTCCCTGTGATCCGTTTAGCTTCTTCTACCTGTAGATTTTAGATTTTTGTACCTTTAGATTTTTAGCAAGGCCTGGAAAATTCTCCTCTATTAATTCTTCAAATAGCTTATTCAGCCCTTGAGTGTTTTCTTCTTCAACTTCCAGAACTCCTATCACCCTCAGGTTCGGTTTTTTCACATAATCCCACATTTCTTGTAGGCTCATTTCTTTTTTCTTAATGTTCTGCTCCATTTCTGTGACTGACTTATTTAATTGCAAAGAGTTGTCTTCAATCTCTGAGATTCTTTCTTCTGTTTGATCCACACTGTTCTTGAGGCTTTCCATGGAGTTTTGTAGTCTCCTGTATAAGTCCTTTATTTCTAGGAGATCCGTTTGATTTTTCTTTAATATTTCAATTTGTTTAGTCAATTTTTCTTCCAAGTCTTGGATTTTTTTTGTGGTTTCTTTGTGTTGGTCATCCATTTTTTCTTGCATATCATTGAGTTTTCTAACAATCCATGTTTGAAATTCTTCTTCTGTCATTTTAGTGTTTTGAATTTTGTTAATATCCATTGCTGGGGAGCTATTCTTCTTCTTTGGGGGTGTGCTTTCCGTTTGAGTCTTCATACTTCCAGAGTTCTTTCTCTGGTTCCTTTCCATCTCGATCAGTTGTTCCTTCTTCCCTTTAGATTTTCGTTTGGATAATGACATACCCTGTTTAGTCTCTGAGCCAGTTGGTGTTGTTTGTGGGTCAGTTTTGACCATACCCTTTATGATGAGTCAGTAGATGCAGTAAAAGTGTGTGTAGGATCACCTCTCTGTCAGTAGGTGGTATTTGCAGGGAGGAGTGAGCTTCAGTGCTGCTTTTGGTTTTTGTAGCTAGCTCTTATTCCTCTAGAGATGCCCTCTTATGTTTCGGGTGGTGGGTGGTGGGTGGGCCCTGGGATTTCCAGATGTGTCCTTATTCTCTACCTCAGTGTGGGGAGTGAGTCTGGGTGTGGCTGGGTTGGGTAAGCCTGCCCTCAGGCTCCACAGCTGCTGTCAGTAGGGTCAAAGGTCTACTCTTTGTTTCTGTGCAAAGCTGCTGGGAGGGGCTGAAATGGCTCCACTCAGCTGAAAGTCTGGGCTTGGGGGATGGGGCTGTCCAAGACCCGCACTTTGGAGTAGATCTCGCTCCCCTCCACTCTCCCCCTCTCCGTTGTCTCTCCCAGGCCTCTGCCAGGAAGCGGGAACTCAGGCAGATGGACCTCCCCTGGCTTTGATGTGGTCTGGGAGGTTCCCTGCCGAGGAGGTTCCCTGCCCAGGATGGTAACCTGAGCTGTCCTTATTCTCCACCTCAGTGGGGGTAGGACCAGAAATTAGTCTGGGTGGGGCTGGGTTGGGTAAGCCTGCCCTCAGGCTCCACAACTGCTGTTAGCAGGGGTCAAAGGTCTGCTCTTTGTTTCTGTGCAAAACTCCTGGGAGGGGCTGAAATGGCTCCACTCAGCTGAAGTCTGGGCTTGGGGGGTGGGGCTGTCCAAGACCCACACTCTTGAGCAGGTCTCGCTCCCCTCCCCTCTCCCCTTCTCCGTTGCCTCTCCCAGGCCTCTGCCAGCAAGTGGGACCTCAGGCCGATGGATCTCCCCTGGGTGTGACATGGGCCAGGATGTTCCCTACCCAGGATCGTAGCCTGAGCTCGGTGCACAGCCCTCTTTTGGGAGGAGAGTTGCCACTCCAGTAGGCTGATCTGCCCCTAAAGACACACACTCCTCAGTAGGCTCTTTCACAGATCTCTCTTCTGTGCCCTGGGGCAGTGCGATGCTGACCTGGGTGTACAGGATCTGCTCTGCAGACCTGTTCCCTGGACGCTGGAGATTAATCCCTGACACTGCCAGGGGGAGGAGTCCTGGTCTTGAATCACCTACAGGGTGTCCAAGCTGGATCAATTTCACTCCACCTCGGGATTTGTCCCACTCTCCTGGAGTCCCCAGGCAAGTAGCACGTGGAAGGGCTGGTGGGTAGGGAACTTGCAGTCTGAGTACCCCTCAGTCTGCTGTAGGGCCCCAAAAGGAAAGGTCTCCTTCCTTGGAGATGCCTCCATGCGATGGCTAAATTGTCTCTCTGGGCACCCATGGATAGGGAGGGGGAAGGAGAGAATGGAGCACTATGGCGTCTGCTGATAGGCTTGGGTCTGCACCCTGGGAGATGTCCTGAGGGGGCTGGGAGCTCGGAGCTGAGTCTGCAAGAGGCCACTGTTCACTGGTGGCAGTCGTCTCTGGGCTGGTGTCGGCAAGTCTCTTCAACCGCTCAGGAGCCCACCAACAGTCTGGGATGCGAGGGAGGGGAAAGTTATCTGCTCCACCTACCCTTGTCGCTGGTCTCCAAGCCTCTCGGTAGCTTTCTCCTTCCAGTTCTCCTCCACAGCATCTTCCCATGGACTCTCCTGTAGTTTCAGGCTCCCTTTCTTCTGACCCTCACCTGATATATGTTTCTCTGCTGGCTTATTTTTTTTCTCTTTCTTCTAAAATTCGTCTTTTTTGCAGAGACACTCTGACTGGCGACTTTTCTCGTCTGCCATCTTGGCTCCTCCCGATCCATTGCCTTTTAAAATTGTTTCTGAAGTGACTGATACAGGATTAGGCATTTATGAATAACCAGTAAATAGTGATAGGATGTGAAAAATTGGAAGCAAGATTTATTTTTATTCTAGATGTAAAAGAATTAGGAGAAACATCAGCAAGTAACAGGTTGTAATAAGATATAATCACAGAAAAAATAAAGCTGAGAGTTTCTACAAATGTGTGCATCATAAATATGCTGTCAGGAAATGGAGAAATATTTTGATGTTATCTGTTAATATCAAGGTACCAATACATATATAGGGAATAAATATATCTGGAGGGGAAAAGGGTAATAATCATAAGACAAAATACAAAGAGGAAATGTGCTTTCATTGTGAATTAATGGGCTGAGAATCAATAGCCTAAATGCTCACACTAAGGAGAGAATGATATCTCCTACTGAAATGTGATTTTTGCTGTTACTATTAGACCTACAGTGTTTAGTATTAAGGGTTTATAAAAATATTAGGTTATTAAGTATGAAATGTCTGATTTCCTCCTGTACTAAGTTTGAAAGTTGATATCTCTGACATTTCACTTTGACACTTCTTGTTTTATATTTATTGTGAATGTACAACCTCATTCTTTCAAATACATGGTATGGCTTGTGATTATTTTTCAAATTTTTTAGAGCAATTTTTGTGAAACCATGGATAAACCAAAAATTCATGTTATTTTTTAATATTTGTTCTGTCATGGAACCAATGCTGTGTAGGCAACTCAAAATATCAACAAAGTATTTGGGAAGGATGTGGCTAATGAATGCGCAGTATGTTGGTGGGCTAAGAAGTTCTATTCCGGTGATTTTAATCTTGAAAATGAGCCATGTGGGTGACCTGAGACCAAGGTGGATAATGACGAACTTAAAGCTGTAGTAGAAGTGAATCCATATCGACCTATGTGTGAATTAGCAGCAAGGTTTGACATTACTATTCTAAAAATATTGAACCATTTGAAACAAATTGGCAAAGTTAAGAAGCTGGATAGGTGGATTCCACATGAATTAAATGAGCATCAGAAGAGAAATTGTCTTGAAGCTTACCTTTCTTTGCTGTTACTATGTAAGGCAAACCATTTCTCACCATATTGTTACGTATGATGAAAAATGGATTCTTTTGACAGACGCTAGCATTTGGCACAATGGTTGGATGAAGATGAAGTGCCAAAGCACAGTCCAAAACTGAATATTCATCAAGAAAAGCTAATGATGTCTGTTTGGTGGGTCAGCACTGGTATTATCCACTACAGCATCATGAATCCTGGTCAATTCATCACAGTGGATGTCTCCTGCAATCAGTTGGATGAAATGAGGAGGATGCTTGTGATTAAGCAGCCAAGATTGGTCAATAGAGACAGGCCAATTGTCTTGCAAGACAACGCTCGACCACATGTTGCACAAATAACACTGCTCAAACTACTGAGGCTGCACTTGGAAACTCTCTGTCATCTACTGTATTCACCAGACCTTGCACCAACTGATTACCACTTCTTCCAGGCTTTGGATCACTTCTTGCAAGGAAAAGCATTCATTCTCAACAAGCTGTAGAAAATGCCTTTTGTGATTTCATCACCACTCGCTTTCCAGACTTCTTCACTGCCAGCATGAACAAGCCGCTGTTAAGATGGCAAAACTGTGCTGATAGTTTAGATGTATACTTTGATTGATTGTACTGCTTCTTGTTTGAGATATGATAGACTAAACTTTTGATTTGAAATTGGACATTTCATATTTAATGACCTAAATATTTTTAAGGTAGTGGCACCAAGAAAGTTGCCAGATTTATAATCCATTCTGACCATTGGTGTGTCCCTGTCATGGCCCCAAGGAAAAGCTTGCAGGAAGGTAAGCTACTTGTTCTCTGTAATGTGGTCCTTAGCAATGCTTGGGCATTTCTGATTCCCTTTACAGATCTGCCATCCCTTAATGTACTCAAGTACTTACCGACTAGCTCATGTTTCTGGGTCATAAAGTCTTTTGGGTGTAATGAAAATTATATGAGAGAGGGCTTTGAAAATAAAGTGCTCAATACATTCTTACTATTGGGAGGAATGAAGCAGGGAAGAACTGAGTATCTTCCATGCTGAATGCTCTGATCATTAGAATCTTCAAAGAATATACCATAAGAGAGACTTAGAACATTATCAGCAATGTTAAAACATGGACAAATTACTGACTATACTAAAACTGCAAGTCATCTGTGCAGAAACTGGGCCTAATTTTATGCTATTAGTATCATCACACACTTTGACAAATCATGTCAAGAAGCAGATGTCAAAAATGAGATTAGACATGCGGGAGATTTATTGGAGGAAATGCCTGTGAAAGATAAGCGCAGAAGTAGCTAGGATCACTTTCAGACCACAGTATAGGTCTGGCATCTGAAATAGGATATAGGGAAGGAAGATTTGGATAAAAAGAACCTCTGATTCAAGCTTAGTTCTGAGAACATTTCAGACAGACCTATGAGAAGCCCTTGAGCCAGATTTTCATCTTACACTGGGCAGCAATATATTCTTCTAGCCCCTGCTGTGCTCAGCCTTTGGCTGGCAGCTGCCTGAGGGAAGCATGGCCCAGTGTGAATGCTACCACAAATCTAAAGTTGTGGCAGCTGGAGCCTGTCAGTCAATCACAGTCCCTGCAGCAAATTCTCTTGAGGGAGATTTGAGCAGGGCACCTACATGGATGACACAAATACATCCTACATGGATGACTCTTGGCTCCCACAAAATTTTGTTTTAAAATATCTGCTCTTAACTAGGAAGTAGAATTTTCTCCAGTAAGGATTTGGGAAGATTAATCTCTACCACAATTGTTTCAATTCCCTTCTACTCCAAACCTGTTCTAATTGATTCATACCCACTGCATATTTTTCTTCTAGACTTTAGGCACAGATACTAGAGACAGACTCTTGAGGCACATTTTAATATACAGAAACGTCTTTAATATGAATTGCTCCGAAGTGTAGTTAAGGTATCTCTGTAAGCAATACGATAAGGTTCAGCAGTTGAAGGACTCAAGAAGGATTCTTCTGAAATGGTTGTGCCTGTAAAAATATACCACAACAAGAATCCCTAGAACCAATGTAGTGTAAGCCACAGGCAGCTGCCAAGATTTTGACTGCAGAATGGCACATTTAGACCTGTCATGTTTGAAATACGATGTTTGATTAGGAATGAGATATTTATCTATGGCTGCCCCATGTTTGGTTTGTTGTCCTGAGAGACTTAGCACATGCAGCAACATATTATTGATTTTGGAAAACCAAAGTGGTTGAAAGAAGCTATTTTGATTACTATGGGGAAAGCTGTTGGCAGGTGTGTGTCCTGAATAAATGAACAAGTCAATAATTCCACACCTGGAACCCAAAGAGCAAAAATGTGGATGGTAACCTTCTGGAGTGGAGGCTGATCACTAGAGTGGTTTTGGATGAGTCTACAGATGGTTCCTACTTCCTTGTTCTGAATTCATTGGCAAAAGGAATGTGGCTCACAGACCATGGAACTACTCTAAATTTTATTGCTAATCTCTTCCAACTCTGCATGGATTTGTGTCCGAATTATATTTTCTACCACTCTAGATTTTTTTTTCCCTCATGACCTCTATTATCTGGCAAAAGAAGATGCAGCAATAATCCCTCATTCTCAGAGGGATGGCTTTAGAAAGATTTTTGTCAAATAAAACAATTTGGATAAAATATTCTTTTTCCTTCGAAAGGCATTCATTCATTCATTAATTAAACATTATCAAGGAACTACTATGGGGCAGAATGTATGGGAAATACAGAATCAGAAATAAATAAAATATGTCCATACCACTGGGAAACAGAGCTTGAAGGCAATTATTCAACAGCTGTTTACCAACTAGGTAGGTAACTGATGGTTTCTATTTCCTGCAGTGAATCCTGACTAATACAGAGTCCAAGGTGATCATACAAAACTGGTGCTTAAAAATTTCATTCTCCTATGGTTTTCAGAAAAAATGACAAATTTTTTTGCCTAGAAGTATTAGCTAACATATATTGAGTTCTTAGCATGTGAAAGATACTATTCTAAGGGTATATAAAGTAATTCATTTTAACATAATGAAAGCCTGATGTAGCTACTTTACAGATGAAGGAAATGAGACATAGAGAGATTAAACATCTTTACCAAGATAAAATTGTAAATGTTAGAGTTAGGAAACAATCTAAGGAGTTTAGCTTCAAAACTGTAATTGAACCAGTATCTTATACTGCAACACGGTCACTGTTCTTACGAAGTATTAGAATTAGAGCCATCTCTCTCTTGTACCCCATTGCATTAATATATTCCTCTAGCTATATCAGCTCCCTGTCATGTTTTTTCACACATTTGTGCTTTTGCACAAACTATTCCTTCCCTTAACATTAATTCAACAATGATTTACTTAGCTCTTGTTCTATGCCATGACAGTTCAAGATACTGGAGATTATGACACCTATTAAAATGACAAATGCAGCCCTTACTTTTAGGCAGGTTACAGACTACTGGGACTTGAAAAGAAACAAAGAGAAGTTACAGTGTAGAATGATGGGTGGAGGTAAATAAAGAGGAAGTTAAAATTATAGTTTTCTCACAAGAATTGAAAAGTGTTAAGGAAACATACCCGGGGGTGGCGGGGGCACAATTTAAGCTTGAAGGATTAGGAAAGGCTGAAGGTCTAAACAGATGAATACCTGGCATTTTCAACCCATTCCCTGTGTGGCTAATTCCTAGGCATCTATCCAGGCTCAGTTTCTTCTTTGAGAACCCAATCTTTCCTTCAACTTTATTAATGCCCCTTTAACAATTTGAACAGAAAGCATGTTACTGTCATGTCCTGCTATTGTTTTTTACTACCTGTCTTTTTTCTCACTAAAGTGAAAGCTCCTTGAGGGAAGAAATTATTACTTGCTTATTTTTGTGTGCATTGTATCTACTAGAGTGCTGGCTTAGCATACACCCTCTACAAATATTTACTAAATGAATGAAGAAGTAATTGAAGTTGAAATGAGAAGCAAAAAGTTATTAGTTGAAGGTGGATCTTCTATACTTTGCTATGACTTAAATTTTTGTTCTAGATGATCAGAGATTCTTAGAGAGTTGGCAATAAAAAATGTTTTTGTATTCCTTTTGTACGATGTATGTGTTTGAATCCTTGAGTTAAAGTGGTTGCAAGATTGATGAAAACATTGCATTGATGAAGATAAGTGATAGGTTTCACCTTTTTATGGATCAGTTTGCTTCATTTGTATCTGTGAGCATGGGTTGCCACATACATGTTGGGCGCCTGACCTGCAGATATATGATTTTGCTTATAAAGAGAGCCAGATGAGGAAGCCTGTGTGGCTCATCTCAAATCAACTTCCATTCTTGGAGCAACAGCTCTCACATATATACACTAGCAACGGTGAGCCAATAACTATACCGTCGCATATGCAGGGCAGCCTGCTGTATATATACTCAGGTATTATTTCCCTATACCATTATATTATGCTTGAAAATAAAATTATAGACAAGTCTCCATGGTTAATATGATAGTGCACATTAATATCATCACAGACTTAGAAAACTTCTTTATATTGAGTTCTTGAATTATCAAAAGAATTTTGTGTAATATGTGTTTTGATAAAATGATTTTCCCCAACAGTCCCATTTACATAAATAGTAGTGAGTTGCAAATTTTTTTATTTGATACTTATCTGAGTTATTTAACAGGAGAGCATACCATTTACCTTTCATAAACTCAGGATAGGCTCATAAATCTATTTTCTTCAGGAAATGATTGATCTTAAGGTATTTATAGATTCAAAATATTTAGATGTTACTCTCTACCATATTTGTAGCAGATATTTTAAAAATTATAAAATTTGAATACTTTTAATTTGAAAAGAATAACAAAGATATTTAGGGATTGTTCCTTGAAAAGAACAACCCAACACCATGATTATGATCCAAATGACCTTTCGGAATGCTTTGTAGAAAAACATGAATAAAATTAGGAGTAAAAGCTGAAGACCATTGGCTAGTGTTAAAATATCATGGGTGTTATTTTAGGAAGAACTTTTAGGGGACTAGATTCTTTTTTAGAAATATTGTACTTTAGATTTTAAAGAACAGAATGTATGCTTTCACTGTTGAGCGCAGCCTAATCATTTATCAGACATTCTCAGAGTCATTAGGTTATAGTGATACAGAGGCTATTTTTGATGACACATATAAAGTATATAAAGATAAATTTATCCCTGTGCTGCATGTCTGATAAGCAGGATGAAAAGATTCAATCAGAGATGTGACATGCTGTGATAGGCATAGACAGATCATTGATTTTCACTCACTGTGCATAAAACGCAGTTGACTCTCACGATCCTGTTGAAAGAGTGCTTTAAATTGCCCAGAAAGTAGATAACATTCATGGTCCTAGGTATTTGAACATATGGATACAAAAATAAACATCATTCCTGAATTTAAGATGATTTGAATATTGATAGAGAAGGGGGAAAAAGCCAACTTGTTTTCACTGAGCATTCCCATCTTCTCTTGACTGTGTTAGTGCTCCAGAGAATAACAGGAAGGAAAGTGCTTCTGGTCTCCAAAACTTGCAATTTATTTGGGAGAAGAGAATAATATCTATTAGGCAATAAATGATTAATACATACTTATACTCATCTGCTTTTTTTCTCTTATTTGGTAGACAAAACACATTTTCTTGAATTACGATACTAGAAAAAGGCAAGAAAAACCTCCCTAATGAGACAGAGATAGCCTGAGAATAAAAGATAATTAAACTTATAAAAGTAGTAGAATCTTTTATTTTTCTTTTAAATTATATATAATAATGAGCTCCAAAATAAAGAGGGAGAAAGAATAATCCATCTAGTTGAAGCAGAGATTTATAAAAGAGAGTCTAGACTTCCAGCATTCCAGGCCCAAAGGACTCACCCATTTTACTGGATACTAAGCAATCTAGGGCTTAAGGAAACAACTTGAAGATACCTGTCTTAGATCATTGCTAATACATCTTTTCTCACCAGCACAGGAGAAGATGTAGTACTAGATCGTTAAAAGCACATAGGGAGAGGAGTGTTATGTTTGTTGGTAGACAGTGATGCTGATAGTTTTTTGTTTGTTAAAATATTGAGAGTGCTTTGGGAAAGAATTCAATGATAAAAGGGACTGACTGATGAAAAATTTGATATGGCATGTGGGAGAAAAACCCCTGAATTATCAGTGTCCAGTGAAATAAAACTATGATGTATCCAATCTGGACTGTATGTGGCACTGATCCATACTGGCTCTGCCTCCTCAGATATGGGCCTATAAAGTAATAACACAAGAGAGATGTAGAGAGATGTAGTTTTCCCCATGAGAGATTTTTTTCAGTTGACCTATACTAAGTTGTCTCCCACATAGAGTGAAAAATATTTGGAACTGGGTCACATGAATTAAGTCTTTTGCAACTATTATTTGGTGGTCCCCTTAAAAATTACTTTATTAATGTTTGACAACTAAAAAATCCATTTAAACATCAGCATTTTAGTTAAATAATAAAGGAGTAAATAAAGCACTGTGACAGTATACATTTACCTCAAATAATTTTAAGTTATAGCTCTTTTTAATTTTTCTTGATAGAAATACATTCTTTTCCTTAGTTTCCTTTTGGTTAAATATCCATGCAAAATTACATTTGGCATTTTATTTTGTCTAATAAATTGGGAACACATTTGGTTTCCATATACCAAATATTATTGGAAAATCTGATAAAATAGAAAGAGGAAAAGAAGAATCTCACATTTCTACTGTTAGATGTCTATAATTATAAAATTACAATTAAAAAGTAATCATGCCATTTAAAAATACATCTGAGCATTTTTATGAGAAAATTTAGTAATGGACTTTGTCTCTATTTATAAAATATTAATGTGCTCTGACATTGAAAATTGAAATGAGATTAAATAACTGTTTTGTCTGGGGTAACACTACCCCAGACGTTGAAGCTGAGTTTGGAAAATGATGACTGGGAGATAAGTTCACCTGCAGCATCAAGAAAGCTTTCTCATATTTCAGAGACATTTCTATTCCTACAAATCTCCCCTTAATAATACAGCAGAGCCTGAACTAATGGGATACTTTAGATTTCCTATAATTAAACAAATCAGCTGAGTGCAGGACTAAATTTCCAGTGCTTTGCATAAATCTCTTCTTTGTAATTCAAGGGACATATAATCCCTTTCATGTATTTGACAAGGTATATGCACTATATATTTTTTTCTCTCCCTTAAAAACCCCTCACTCCTTTGAATACACCAGGGAATCTTGTATTATAATGGCTCTGTAAGCCTAGGTTGTCCTCTCCAGGCTTTGGCTCTTGCCCTCTGGCTAATTATTTTGGCCTCCCTATTGCTGCCAAGGAAACAGAAGAGGATAGTGTTGCTAGGGCAGTGAAATCCTCTTCTCTTTCAGCAATAATATCGAGCTAGAGGGAGAGATGGCTCAGGGCTAGCTGATTTGCAGTGCCAGGGGGCAGGGGAGCCTTAGCATTGGAATAGACTCCAGGATAAATCTAAACCACAATGAATTCTGCACAGAATGCATTTTAGCTGGAATCTGTATCCATCCTCTATCTTCTTGATATTAATAGTTAATATGATTCATGAATTAAAGAGAGAATATTTCTTGAAATTTTTTACTTATTAATGCATTCATTTGATACTTTAAAAATGATCAAATATACTTTTACTAATTTATTCTACCTTTTTGAGATGTTATCCTGTGCTATGTGAAATATACTAGCAGTCTGACCCTTGACCTCTAGCTCAGGGATTGGTTTTCTACCACTTAGCATCCTGTTCACAATGTACACTGACTTCAGGACACAGTAATACCTCTCAATAATTGCTAATAGACTTACTAACCTACAGTACAGAAAGACAGTCATATACACATTTATAGGTAAGTCTTAAATGGTCAAAGAGGAAAGGCTCGAGCAACCAAAGAGGGCAACCTTGAACTCTACAACTCTGATGGTCTACAGGGCTATTGCTCCCTTGTCAAGTTCCTTAACTGCCTTCAACCTGTGAGACTGTTTTGAATTGGTTCAAGAAAAACAAATGCATTTATGCCTATGCTGAAGATGAAATTCCCACAGTCACTCTGTTCCCCTTTCTTTGTCCTTTCATCCAAATTGTAAACCTGTTGTTCTCTATATAACATTTACGTGAATTCATCTATTTATAGGATACGTACTTATCTTCAGTAGTTGCTAGTTACTTTATCAACTTTGTGGCCTTGTTTTTTCACTCTGAAAGCTAAATTGTCAATGAAGCTAAAGTAACAGCAAAATTAATAGTACAAAGCAAGAATATAGAAAACAATGTCCAGCTTAAGACAACATTAATATACCAGTAATTAAATATTTTGCCAAATCACACGTTTCTCCAATTATCTCTCTGTAGGTGTTCTGGAAGGAAGTCTGCAGCCAGACTGTTGAGAATACTAATTTAAATTCATTAGTAAATGCTACTATGCACATACTTTAGTTTTAAAATATCAAATTTAATATTTTATTTAGTGGATTACAAGTAACTAGCCCATTTTTTCCTATGTAAAAACAATGGAAATCTTTTATAATCTAAATATAATAGTTCTCCAGTTGCCCAAAAGAACTGAATAAGGAATGTTTACTTTTTTTTTTTTTTTTTTTGAGACATAGTCTGACTGTGTTGCCCAGGGCTGGAGTGCCATGGTGTCAGCCTAGCTGGCAGCAGCCTCAAATTTCTGGGCTCAAGGGATCCTCCTGCCTCAGTCTCCTGAGCAGCTGGGACTACAGGCAAGCACCACTGCACCCAGCTATTCTTTCTATTTTTTATACAGGGTATCACTCTTTTTTTTTTTTTTTTCGAGACAGTGTCTCACTCTTTTGCCCAGGCTAGAGTGAGTGCCGTGGCGTCAGCCTCGCTGACAGCAACCTCACACTCCTGGGCTCAAGCAATCCTACTGCCTCAGCCTCTCAAGTAGCTGGGACTACAGGCATGGGCCACCATGCCCGGCTAATTTTTTGTATATATTTTTAGTTGTCCGATTAATTTCTTTCTATTTTTTCTAGTAGAGACGGGGTCTCACTCTTGCTCAGGCTGGTTACGAACTCCTGAGCTCAAACAATCTGCCCACCTCGGCCTCCCAGAGAGCTAGGATTACAGGTGTGAGCCACCATGTCCAGCCCAGGGTCTCACTCTTGCTCAGGTTGGTCTCGAACTCCTGACTTTAAGTGATCCTCCTAACTCTTGGCCTCCCAGTGTTAGGATTACAGACATGAGCCACTGTGCCAGGCCAGGAATGTTTATTTTGGGGGATAAGTTTGTAGTCCATCAAGAGGAGCTTCATGTGTCAGATGGGGATGGTCAATCATTCTTTGAATATTAAATATATCATTATCCATGTTTGTGTCTACATCTATGTCTACTTCTATGTCTCCATCAATATCTTAACATCCAGGAAATACTAGGATTATAAACTCATTCACTAACTCTGCTCTGATATTAAAAGGGAGACAATAAAATGCAAAGGGAATGTAGGATGCTAGCTTTAGGAAAGCACCATCCAGATGAGCAGTGTGGGGGTGAGGACTATTTCTCTGAGCAAGCTGGCTTTGGGAAATTTCTGTCATGTAATGGAATATATGTCACAATACTTCACCCTAATTCTATTTAAGTATTTTTAAGCCTCTTTAATTTTCCTTCTCTGCAAGATTTCCCACTCTATTTTATTCCTGCTACTGAAAGCATCACTTCTGGGCTCTTGGCTTTGACTCCTCAAACAATCCTCGCATTCTTCCTTTTGTAACTTTGCACAATACAAGTGAAACAATGCTGTTGATGCACTGTGATTGTACTTCTAATTGTATTACATGGTAGTAATGCCTTAACGATTTTGTTCTCAACTAGGGTAGGCACACTCTCAGAAGCACACATCAGATTGACAAATATATGAAATAATTGCTGATAAATCACTGATTCTTATCTTATGAAGAGCATCCTCTGATTTTGGACACCATTTGAATCAGATTCTGCTCAGGAAAAAAAAAAAGGAACTATGTAAGGTGTTTCAAGAAGTGGGAATATAATTCAGGAAAGTGGTTATGCAGGTGTTGGAAAGCTGGAAAAGCTAAAAGAATGACAGACGAGTAACTGCAGGAAGCTGTGATTATCTGTAAATGTGGGAAAACAACAGGGAGGAGATGTTACTACAACTTAGAAATGAGCAGGAGAGGCCACTTCCTCAAAAGCTCCAGTTGTCTGAGGAGTTGTCATCACTTCAGGAGCTGCTGCCACCTCAGGATCTGTGACAATGGATGAGGCACGACAGTTTCAGAGACTTGGGTCCATGGAGGTCTGAGTGGGTGTCAGGCTGTGCTGGGACATTTAAGAGAATGCCACTTTGCTAGTGTTGAGATGACTGAGGTCATGCCATGTGTTCCTTCTAGGAGTGCTGAAGGATGCTGAAGCTTGAGGATGAAGCTTGAAGGATGTTGGAGTTGAAGTTATCAACTGTTCTTGAAGGGATTCTGACAGAAACCTGAAGCCGGAATAGAGTTTCTTCTCTTTTCTTTCCTTCCAAAATCCTTCCAGAGCCTCCCATGGGCAGAATCTAATGAGGAGTGATCTTCTGAGGAAGTCTGGAAATGTAGTTTATAGACTTCTGGCTCCATCATGATAGAGCAGGTTAAGAAGTTTGGATATGAGCCTAAAAGCAATAAGCAAGTAACTGGCACAGTTCACCCCATTTCAGTGCACAGCATTGACTCATACATTTCTATTCATATTTGAACTAATGTGTAGCAATCATCACAACTTTATGCTTCCACTTAGAAAGATGCAACTGTTCTTTAAAAAACAAAGATGTTGTCATCCTTTCCTCAGAAACAAAAGTTCCAGTAGATATTATCAATATTTGAGTGCTGTTCATTTCTCTTCTAATTCAGTCACTTTTCACCTAAATATTCAGTAAACTAAAGACTAAATTATTAAGTTAATTACCATCAATTATATTACATATTAGGGAAAAAGAAGATGAGAACTAGTTGATACAATGAAATACATACTAAATAAACAGTAAAGAAAATACTTCTGTATTCTCAAAATTCACGTTTATGTAACTGGTCATTAATTATTCTTTCACAGACTATTTTATTTCTTTTTTCCTGAGTCCTCATGGCAAAAAATCTGAGGTCAAAGTTATTTTTCTGGTGGAGTGAAATAAAACTTCATTTCTGAAGGGTCTGAGTCTATTGAAATCATGCATTCAGGAACTGGAGAAATAATGTATAATGATTTTGTAGAATTACTGTGCTAACTATGAGACAAGTCCACAATGTTTTTATCACCTGACCCCAATAATCCTTCATTTTGCTGGTGAACATTTCTGATGTTCTGGGTTCTCATGAACTAGCATCAACTTGGAGCCAGTATGTTGACAATGTCTGAAAAGTTCAGTTCCTTTCTCTTCTGTAGAGTCACCCTCAACAATAACTTTAGGTATCTAGATATAATATCATCTCATCAGCAAAGAGCGAGAGTTTGATCTCATCTGTCCCCATTTTGACACCCTTAATACCCCGTCTCTTGCCTAATTGCTGTGGCAAGGATTTCGAGCACTACGTTGAATAGAAGTGGAGATAGAGGGCAGCATTGTCTGGTTCCGGTTCTGAGTGGGAATGGTTTCAACTTCCTTTTGTCCCACTCCCTCCGGGTGTTTCTACAGTTCTCCTTACTTTATCAGCGGCGCTGCTTGTCCCTCACTGCTTCTTTGCAGCTTCACAAAGCCGATCCTGTGGGAGAGCGCCTCACTCGCGTGTGGGTGTCCGTGTTCTTCACCTCCCGCTGTGGGAGCAGAGAGCCAGGAGGTCTCCCCTAATCCGCCATTTTTCTCCCCCCCTTTCCTAGATTTAGTATCAAAGTGACATCAGCTTCACAGAATGAGTTAGGGAGGATTCCCTCCTTTTCAATATTATGAAGCAGTTTCAGAAGGATAGGTGCCAACTCATTCATGGCTGTTTTTTAACTTGCTACAAATTAGTAATTTTTTTTGGTTTTGTTTTCTATGGCCATTCTTATTTAGAGTTATCCATGTGATTACCAAGCTCTTTGCTTCCTGTTGCTTCCTGTTTCTTGTTTCTTCCTTTAAGATTATATCCCCTCAATTCATCTTTCTGTGGTGCTTTGATAAACTGTTTTTAGTGTTAAAATTTTGGTATTGGTCTAGATTTCTTTTTCCTCTTAGTCTTAAGATTATTGTCTTTGAATTTACCAAGATGGCAGTAATGTTCCCCTTAGGTTAACTAAACCTTAGTCAAGTTTCTTCCTAATCACAGGCCCCTGATATCTTTTCTTAGAGTATTTCCTTGAGATAGCTCACAATTATAATCTCTTTCTTTGTCCCATTGGGATGCATATCTTCTCCCAGCTTTTTTTCAATTTTATAACCCAGTAATATCTTTCTCAAGACCTAGGAGCTATTCTTTAGAAAGGTAGTCTTTCATCCTAAAAGATAGTGCCCCTATTTTCCAATATTTGTTTATGAAAGACTAATTTCAATAAGTCACATTTAGAAAACATCAATGGCCTAATCACATTAACCAATCTCATCCCTAAATTGTTCATTAACTCAACCCGATGCTTAAGAATTTTTCTGTCTTTTGTTTCAAGTGAGTTGATTCCGTCTCTCTCCTCTATTGCAGTAATCTTGACCTTCATTGAAATAGTCTTGAATAAAGTCTTCCACACCTCTTTAATTCATCCAATACAGTTTTCTTTTGAGAGAATTTGTTGCAGTTTTCTACTCTTGCACTTAATTTATAAAGAGTTTTTCTTCAATATAAGAAGTCATGTTTTTTATTAATTCTAGAAAATTATTGGCAATATTTCTTTCAGCTATTATCTCTCCCCCAGTCTTATTATTCTTTCCTTTCTGACACATGTTGCCCACCCCAATCCAGCTTCCAAATAGCTTCACTTATCTTTCAAACATATCTTTTCATTAATTCAAAATCTTTATCTGTCCTTAAAATAAATTTTATTTGAAATGAGTTCACATTCCAACTGTGGATTGTATTAGCATCTTCCTTCCTTCCTCCCTCTTTTTTCTTTCTTTTTCTGTTTCTTTTTCTCTTTCTTTCTTTCTTTCTTTCTTTCTTTCTTTCTTTCTCTTTCTTTCTTTCTTTGTCTTTCTTTCTTTCTTTTTCTTTCTTTCTTTTTCTTTCTTCCTTTTCTCTCTCTTCTTTTCTCTTTCTTGTATGTGTGTGTGTGCACACATGCACAGTAGAGTTTTTTTCACATCAAAGCACAACTCTAGCAGATCTCATATGGCTAAATTCCTTTTGCAAGGCTGTGCATTAAACTCCCTATCCTTTCATCCTCTGGACGTTTGGCAGCATTTTCTTTTTTTCAGCCCTCATTTAAGATCTGGAAGTCTGGCTTCAGTTGATAATACATTCCCACGTCCTTTGTTTCTTGGGATTTTTATTTTTGTTCCTCTTTGTCCATGACTTGATTTAGAAAATGTAATCTAGCACATACAAAGATTCACCTTTACACAACTTCCTTCACTATGTGTTTCTATTCCATTTCTGTAGCACAGAAAAGTTTATGTTGCTTTTGGGCTCATCAGTATTTGTTTACTTGTTGTTTTCTATCTTTCTACTTATCTAACAGCACTGTTTATAGGAAGAAATGCACCAAAATGTGAGTTCTTTGTAGCATGATGAGAGGAAGCTCATGAATTGAGTTTACATATTTATATTTCTATTGTGGCTGAAGATTTACATGTTTGTACTGTCAGTGAGTCTGAACTCTAAACTTACTGCCTGCTGCCTTCATGGTAAATTCATTTCAATGTTTAATGGGCATCTTCAAGTTAAAAATATTCAAATCTGAACTCTTCCCAATTTTCTTCATTGCAGTAATTAAAATGACACCACATTTCTGCAAACACAGTAAACTTTATGAGGCTTTCTTTCTCTACATCAACTCCATCAACTACATCAAATCTAATACCTAGTTTTAATCTATTCACCTTTCTCTATCTTGTCTATATTGTGAAACTAATATTCACCACCCACTTACTCATAATCTTATCACCTTATTTCCTTCATAACATTCATCATACTTGGAAATTGTCTTGTTAGCATATTTGCTTATTTATAAATTTTCATTTGCCTATTAAAATGTGAATTACTTAAACCTAAGGCATTATCCATCTTGAACATTGCTCCTTTCCCTGTGTAAAACTGTGCCTGCTCATTGTACAAACTCAGCAAATCCTGGGAAAATAAATGAAAAATATTCATTAGTATCAGACAGCCAAAATAGGCTTTGAATTCAGTTTTCTTGGTCCTATAGCCTGCTTTTGTTTCTCAAAAATATATTCTCTGAAAAAGACTTAGGCAATTATTTAATTTATACTTTCAAACTTTTATTTTATTTATACTAGGTTTTATATTTAAAGGAAAAATAAATTAAAAACAATTTCTATTGCCATTTCATATAAATTGAAATCATGACAAATTAATTTCTTGATAATCTGGTTTATTCCCTGCAATATATTATAAATTTCACTGCATCAGATACAATCTATCAACGGAATGACTTTTTTGGGAGATTAAAATATGCCACACCAATGTGGCATGATTTTCTGAGAACAATTATCTGAGAGACTTTATCTGCATAATGAGAAAACCTCTGTTCACAGTGCATTTCCTCCCTCATTTCCCCAATAGTGTCACCTCCCCCCAGAAGCCCCAAGACCCCATTTTTTTCTGTATAGTATAAAAATTTCACTCATCTGACCCTTCTTTTAGTCTCATATTTTGTGTGGCTCCCATGCACATGTGCACATAGATAAATTTGTATATCTTTTCTCCTGTTAAACTGTCTGTTGTCAGTTTATTATATAGACTCAGATTATAGAACTTTGAAGGAGGTGAGGAAAATTTCCTTTGCTTGTACACTTTCCATGGAGCTTGCTAAAAATTTCTATGACCTGGCAGCTCCCAAAGTTTATTGAATCAGGTTCTCAATAGCTTGTAACTGCTGAATATTTCTGTTGTTTCATCTGCAAAACTGGAAAATAGTTAGCAAATTAAATTCTTAAGCTCAGATAACATGACGAGTGCAAGTCCTTAGTATAATGACTAGTGTGTATATGTGTTGGAAAGTCTTTGCTATATTCACGAATTTTTTCAGAATTTTTGAACTTATCACATATCACTCATTTGATGAATAGGAACTGACTGAAGCATAAGTGATAAATATTAAACTATAAATTCAAGGTTAGCTATTAATCAGATTTTTAAAAAATCCTTTAGGTTATATCTGGGTCCCATTTGGATAATAGATTGTATTTCACTTTTAAACTTGAATGACATAAATCTTGAAAATTCATTATAAATTGTTTATGAAGTACAATGTAACTACAAAAAAAAAATAATTAACAGCTTTTCCTTGGCTTTACAGATATTTTAATATGGATGCAAAATGTCTTCACCACATGATATTTCACATAGTAGACATAATAGAAAATAGCGATAAAAATTTTATAACTTAAATTTCAGCTATCACCTCATTTTTATACTCCAAGTTTTTATCTAAAAATATGGTGTGGGTATGTGTGTGTGTGTGTGCGTGTGTGTGTGTGTCTGTGTGTGTTTACATAATTTTACCTCATCTGTCCACTGGATGAGCAGTGACCAATCACACATACTGGCCAGAATTTGGCTTGTAAGTATTATTTTCATGTACAATAAACCAAGGTTCTTTGGAGACGTGGCTGACTTGTATTCCGTGATGTGGACATTACACAGTGAGCCTGGGAATTCTTGTACTAGAATCAAAAATTGTTCCACTACCAATATCTTCATATTATAAAGGCACAAGAACCAGCTTAAAGAAATATGCAAGTGCCAAATTGGGGAAAAGTGAAGCATCAACATTTTCTTTACATACTAGCAAATAAATGAATTTATGTAAAATTTTAACTTCAAAATTTCATTGTGCTTAATATTATAATTCTGAAACATCTTGATTTTATTTACAGTATAGTCTATCACTTCTGTTTTTTATAAAACTGCTCTATAAAATGCAAAAAATTCTTTCAGAAAACTATTTTAAGAAAATAAGTAACTACTCAATACTACTTAATTATTTATGCTTAGTGTATCATCAAAGTAAATTTAAACACATTTATAAATCCAAAATAAATAAATCAACAACTTAAATAATCTCAAGAAATCTCAAGTAATTAACAGTTGTATGCCAATAATGTAAACAAATGGATGAAGAAATTATATTAATTTCTGGAATATATCAAATATTTTAAACAAACATTATAAATTGTATTTTATTCTTAAATACACATTATTTTATATACTTTTCTTTTCTCTCCTCTATAATTTGGTAAATAAAATTTAAAATTTAGAAAACACACATTCACAGTGTAAAATTACCTTGTTAAATATATATTTTAATATACATAAGGCTTTATTATAATTTTTACTTTTTCTGTATCTTTCAAATGCCATAGGTGATGAAAATTTAAGTACCTTTATAAATATCATTACATCCAAAATGGTATAATATTCATGTATTCTCTGGACTATTAAATTTCTTTTTTTTTTTTTTTTGGCTTCCCTTTGGAAGAACTACTGCATAAGTTTCTAATTTTTTAAAATAATATACAATATTAAAATCTTTCAATGTTTTTAATTATTAAAATAAATCACATTATTTTCAGAATTTTGGGGGGTCAGTATATAAACAGAAATACATAATGTTTTGTTCAAAAACTCTTATTAGCCTAAGTATAAAAGCAGTCTTGAAATTCTGGCCAGCTATGTTCTAAAAGTCAGAGTTTTTTACAAATGCAAGATGATTGCCACGTTAAATATTCAAACATATTTTATGAGTGATTTAATACAAATTTTGGATTAACATTTGAAAATGGAGATCTCTTCTAAAACAGATCTCTAATTATGGCTGTTACAAATTAATTCCTTAAATATTTACATTAGCAATGTTCTGGGAAATAATTTTTGAAAGTATTTTCATGAGTAACAAATATTTTTTTACTGTGGAATTCTTAGAAGTTGACATTAGAGAAGAATGACAAATCAAAAGAAAAAAAAATAAACAATTGCCAGGAGTTATAGATTGTTTGAATATTATGAGTGAAAGATGTCTCTTCTTTTTCTTTGTCTTCTCCAGGGAAGGTAAGAGAACAAATTTGGTTCCTCATGGATATTAAGGCAAAAGAAGAGAGGGCCCTTAAGCTTAGTTAAATAGCACATTAAATGTGAAAAAACATGAAAAGATGAAAAAATTATAGAATATTCAAACTAGAAGTAAATCAGTAGCATAAAAAACAAATTATAAAAAAGCAAAAGTTTTCAGGAGAGCATTTCCTGCTTGAGGTAAGGCCATATTTTAATTTAATTATACTCTGTCATCATTTCTTTTGGCATTTCATTGCATTTTCATTTTTATAGGAAAGAGAAATGGTTTGTAAAATTTAAATACATTTGAGAGATGAAAAAAATCATTTTCATGAACTCTTCTGGATACTGTTTTTCAATTTCATTGACAATTGATGGGATTGCAGAGTTGAATAATTTATAAATTGAAGCATATTTTCCTATTGAATTGATACTGCAATTTTAAATGGATATTCTATTGGGAAAGCAATTGGTAAACAGTGACTTCTTTAGGGTAAAACTGCTATTGTATATATTATTCTATATTTAAATGTTTATCAAAAAGTACATAATACCTTTAATTAAAATTTTGACACCTGCACCTGAATGTTTATAGCAGCACAATTCACAATTGCAAAGATGTGGAAACAACCCAAATATCCATTAATACATGAGTGGATTAATAAAATGTGATATATTATACCATGGAGTACTATTCAGCTTTAAGAAACAGTGGTGATATAGCCCCTTTTGTATACTCCTGGATAGAGCTGGAACACATTCTACTAAGTGAAGTATCCCAAGAATGGAAAAACAAGCACCACATGTACTCACCATCACATTGGTAATAACCGATCAACACATAAGTGCACATATAAGAATAACATCTATTGGATGTTGGGCAGGGGGGAGGGGGGAGGAGCGGACAGATATATGCATACACAAAGAGTGCGATACGCACCATCCGAGGGATGGACACACCTGAAACTTGGACTTGGGGGAGGGGGCAAGGGCAACATACACAACCTAAACATCTGTACCCCCATAATGTGCTGAAATAGAAAAAAAAAAAGAAAAAAAAATTTAAAAATAATTCAGTGGAAATTATTATTAATTAAATACAAAGTATTCCCTTTTACCTTATGTTCTAAAGTATTAATTACTGTAACCATAGTCAACATTGAAAGAAAGGTCATGATTTGTGTTTTCTTCAGTTCCTAATAAAAGAAAATAAGTAATATCACTTAAACATTTTAACAGAGGCATACAAATTTAGTTAATTCCCCTGGCACACGTGATTGCTTTCTAAGTATGCTTTCTCATTAGAATGTGAATCCTTAAATAGGTTCAAAGTGCAGGATTTAATTAATTTACAGTTCTTAAAATGACAAATTGTTGAACATCGGTGATTACATAGACTGCCATGTAGAACTTCTAAAGGGGTTAATTTCTTCATTCTGTGAAAGAAAATTAATGTTGTTTCATTCAGATAACTGTAACTATTTTGATAAAATTAAAGAGTAGAAAAGAGAAGAATAGTAAAAGCAATTATAGGAACTAAGGTTAGAAAAGGAGTCAGAAATTCTTCATGGAGCTTTTATATACTACGCTAAGAAAATTTGAGTTTATTCTGGAAATAATGGAGACATAAAAAGGTTGCAAGTGGTGAGAGGATGGATTGGATATATTATGAAAATAATTTTTTAAATTGGAAAAATATTAGAATCAGAAAGATGAGTACCTGAACAAAAATGGTAGCTGTGAAAATGTGGGTAGTGGATTTTAAATGGGCGTGTATGTGATGTTCAGATGATAACGCCTCATAAGAACAGCTTTTGTGATGCTACAACTGCAGACATAAATTTAGGGATTGTCACTAGACTGATCTGTAGTGGAAGACCAGCATAGTATTGCCCAGAAATTATGCAGAGTGAGCAGAGAAGAGTAATTGAGAGAAACTAACTTGGTACACCTGGTGGAGAAGTAGGAATCTGCAAAAACAGAGAAATAGCATTTGGGACTGAGTGAATTATTTTAAGATCCATAAATTTAGGAAAAAAAATGTTAATTCTATTCACAATCTGAGCCACAAGAAGAGATAAAGAAATATGAGAAACAAAATGTAAATCATTCTGAACATAGTCAAGCAAATTTACAGTTTTAAGAGATGGAATGATCCATACAGTCAATACCAAAGTTTCAAGTCAGGAATGTGCTGAATACTGAAAATGATGGAGGTCAGTAATTGCAAGGAGGATTTTCTCCCTGCCTCCCTCCCTTCCTTCCATTGTTTAACTTTCTGTATAGTCAGTTTTCTTACATTGATCTTCATTTCTAGTTATTAAATGTTCTGTTTGGTTGGTTTCTTAAATATAGTCATTAGTTGGCCTCTCCTCCCCACATCATATCTACTTTCCTGTTGTTTTTTTCTTATTTGAGAAAAAATAGAATTAAAGCTATTTTTTTGCTATTGTAGAAAAATAATAGCACTTTTGGTTCAAGATTCTTAAAAATAATTTGTGTTTAATATTTAATATTTGTGCATAAAGAAAAACTGTGGTACATTATCTTGCATAATTCTGAATTGATTTTTATTGCTAGTATGCAGAAAATTTATCTACCCAAGGGATAGAAAGTGATTTCTTAAAAACAGTATTGAAATAATAATTTAAAGATCTATAAATTTAGGAAAAAAATGTTAATTCTATTCATAATCTGAGCCACAAGAAGAAATAAAGAAATAGGAGAAAGAAAATGTAAATCATTCTGAACATACGTTATATTCTTTTTGGCCTTAGAAAAAGTGTTGGAAAATGTATACTTAATAAATACTTGCCTAAGATCTTCCATCATTTAATGTTTTACAAGATAAATGGATGAAACTAACTGGAAACAAAGTAACAATAGTAAGCTTTGGAACCTGCATGGAAAGAACATTTCTGTAGGAGTGTCAGGGAGGAGTGATTCTTAAGAATAAACATCGACAGACCAAATCGCTTGCAATAAGCCCCTTTAAAAAATATATCATTCAAATTTTAACATAAATCTTTGAGGTATTTCCGTACTCCTTTCCATGGAGGTTGTACTAGTTTGCAATCCCACTAGCAGTGTATGAGTGTTCCTATCTCTCTGCATCCACACCTACATTTGTTGTTTTGGGACTTTTTGAAAAAAGCCATTCTCACTGGAGTTAAGTGATATGTCATTGTGGTTTTGATTCCTTGGCCAACTTTTAATGGGGTTGTTTAATTTATTTTTCTTTCTGATTTGCCTGAGTTCTTTATAGATTCTGCTTATCAGTCCTTTGTCGGATGTAAAGTATGCAAATATTTTCTTCCATTCTGTAGGTTGTCTATTCGTGATAATGATTGTTTCCTTGGCTGCACAGAAGCTTTTCAATTTGATCAGGTCCCACTTATTTATTTTTCAAATCCACTCACTAGGGTGTTAACTCCATGAGAGCAGAGATACTTTGTTTTTGTAACTGCCGTACTCCCAGCCCCCTATAATTACTAAACACTCAATAAATATTTATTGAATTAATGAATGACTCATCTTTAAGTTTTTGAACAAAATTTATATTCTCAGTAATCTCAACTTTCTTATTAGAAGACTCTTAACAAATAAAGCTATGACCACTTGCATAATTCTCTGCAATACTCCTCACTTCCCAGAGCTTTAAACTTCCAAATAAAAAATGTAAAGAAAAAAAAAAAAGAAAAAAAAATGTAAAGAAAGAAAATACTGTAAAAATAAAAAGAATATTTTTAAGTTAAATTTTGGAAACTGTAGATTTCATATTTATTATACTTTTAGCCAAGCATTACTCCAGTTTTCAAAAGGTTTTTTCATGTGCTTTTTCTGCCTTAGTTTTTTCATTTACAACAAATTGAGAGAGTCTGAAGAGAATGAAATTGTGTCGCTGGTGTTTTTTGCTTTGATAAGCATAATTAGTTTCAAGTACTAAATTTGATATGGAATAAAAGAATGAATAGCCAAGCAGAAAGCTCATATTACTTCATCCTTTTTCATGCATTCTTTATTACCCGGTCAGCAGTTCAAGTGTGAGCCCCGCACATGTCCTAGCACTAGTAAAGAGAAATAAGCCACTTTCTACCTTTGAAAAATAAAATATAAGCATAACTTCAAATCAGAAAGTAACAATTTCAACACCTTTAAACTAAAATCATAAGAACACCCATTTCTCCTCTTAGGACAGTCTTGTAGAATGATCAAAATACTTCCAACTTCTCAAACATTTGTGTAAGAAAAACTGGGGATAGGAAGTTGGAAAAGTTCCACCACCTTTCAGCTGACTGGTTCTCCAACTTTTATAGAGAATGTGGCCCTCTGTAAGTTATGCATTTATTTATTTTTTGTTTATTTGTTTACAATGTTTTTGAATTATAGCATCCTCTACATGCTATTTTTTAAATATATAACCAGCTGAAATGATCCCTGGTTTTTAGAGAAAACTATACATTTCAAATTATTATATTGTTATGTGTGAGAGAATCAAAGTATCTTTTATATGCAAGTTTTAAAAATTTAAGCAAACATATTTTTTTCTAATTAGCTATTTTATTATGATGGTCTTACAGATGCAAAATATCTTTCACATCCCATTTTCCAAAGAGGAAAAATACCAATTTTAATATTTTGGAATATATGTGTGTGTATGAAATTCCATATTGTTATATTATGTTTTGTCTCTTTTATCCTTAATATTATATTGTCAATATTTTGCAAGTTATTCAAATATATTCAAATATTATTTGAAAATTTGATGTTTTATACCTGTATGACAACTTATCCAATGAATGTACTATAACTTTTAAAATATTTTGCATTCTAACTCCTACGTAATCAACTTCATATTTAACAAAGTGATGTCAATCACTGTTTAATATAGATAACAATATTTATATCATGTTTTGCATGCATTATTTAAGCCAAGTAAGGTGCTAAGTACTTAATATGTTAAATCTCATTCAATCATTATAGTAATCCTATGAATCAGGTACTATATCAATCCCATTTTGCAGATGATAAAATTTAGATAGATACAGATACCTCATTTAAAATGTATCCATATATGTATATATATACACACATATATACATATATAAAATTACCTGTTTCTTGTCATATTTCCAATACTTGCATCAAAACATAAAAGATCTGATGGTATCATATTAGTAATTATGTATTTTCATAATCTGTTATAAATGTTTACACTAAACCCTATTGTAAAGAGAATTGTGTGTGTATATGAGTTAGATAAAATAAATTGTATAGAGAAATTAGATACACACATAAGCATACAAAAACATTTATATAATTGAATATTGTAGTTGAATATTGGCAAATTAATCTTTATTACTGTGTATCATCAGTCAGGGTTCTCCATAGAACAGAACTAAGAGACTATCCTCTCTCTTTCTCTCTTGATTTATTATTAGTAATTGGCTCATGAAATTACAGAGAAGTATCTGATATCTGCAAGCTGGAGACTCACAAAAGCCAGTGTGTACTTCTAGTCCTAGTCCAAAGGCCTGAGAACCAGGAGATCTGATGATGTTAAGTCTTAGTCCAAGAGAGGAGAAACAACTTCCTGGGTTCACTCCAATAGAGAAAGTGAATTATTTCATCCTCTGCCTTTTTGTTCTATTCAGGCCCTTAACAGATTGGATGACTCCCACCTACATTGGTGAGGGTGGATCTTCTTTACTCAGTGTACTGATGTAAATGGAAATCTTTTCCTTGATTGCAAAACCTGCAGATGCAGAGAGAGGACTGTACTTAACCAGGTATCTGGCATTTATGTATCATCAAATTGACACATAAAGTTAACCATCACATATTGTATTCATAAAGTCTAACAAAACAATTCCTTCCAGGTATTTTCATAGAGGGTGTGGCTGGTTCTTGCAGTCAAGGTTTCAAGGATCTGTGTGTGAGAAAGGGCTAATAAATGTCACACCTTATACCTGTATGACAGGTTGCCTTTTTCAGACTTTATACCCTCTGAGTGGTGTCTGTATTAGGTTGCATTAATAATAAAAGTTCTAAAAGCAAAAAAAAAAAAAAAAGAAAAAAAAACAGGAAAATGAAAACTATCCAAATCATGACATAAATGGAACTCTTCCACTCAAATGTTAGAGAGATTTGATGTAACAAGCCAAAAATTATAATTCAAATCATACTCCAATATCATAAAAGGAAAAGGAAAATTTATTTCAAAAATGATAAGCTGATTTCAAAGCCAAAACCTTTTTTTCAGGAGCCAGAAATATAAAGAAAATCCACGGGAGATGAAAGAAACTAAACCTGTGTACTCTAAGGAGATAACCGCCCTACTACAGTAAGTTCTTTGGTACCTGTGATTTTGAATCCCCAGAGGACAGGATATGAATCCACAGACACTCTGCATAAAAAAACCGGAACTGGATTCTCCACTTAATGCTAGGTACGGGGAAGGGGAAATTCCACTGAGAAAGTTCTAATTGCTACTCTGAGGACGTGGCACACAAGCAGACCACCGACTTGGTCTAAGGGTAAAAAGAGAACCTTACAAGATATAAGAGGCCCACAACCTATGACATGTCTGGATTTAAATCCACACTTTGGGAAGAAATGTGGCTAGATAAAAACGTATTTGTGTAATATTCATAAGAAGAAAAGATGCTTATTGATTTAAAAATTTTTAATTTTTTCCAGCGTGGAGAAAATAAATCATTGTAAAGGACAGAATTTAAGTACACTGGTTGGAAAAAGAAATAGACTGTCTGGTTGATCTACTTATTCATGACAATAGCTAATGCTTTGGCTGGATAATAGTACTTAAATAATAGTATTTAATTTAGGGAGCAAAACTAGGAATTTCATTATGACAAGGTTTGAGGAAGAAATATGTAGATAATTTTTAATCATCCTAGAGGATGAGAAAGTTTTCTCTTATATTAATGTTCATCAAAACACCCCACTGTGGGTAAATCTCTTAATAGTAAAATAGTCACAATGATTTACTGCATGGATCTAGACATTCTCCTTCCTACCCCTTCCTGATTAATCAGTGAGCTTCTTAACAATAAGATGGAAAGTAGCTACGCGAATGTCCTCCTAATGGTCATAATCATTGATATAAGCCTAATTTTCTATCAGCAAAGACAAACAGAATGAGAATAAATTATATCTGGTAGTAGTTTTATTGTATAGAGTTTCTCTGCTGTAGAGATGAAAGCAAGTTGTTCTCACTGGGTAAACACAATCTAGATTTAAATTTTTTTTAAACCAGTTTTCAGGGTCTTTCTACACAGCTACACATTATCTTCCTTAATACTGTACATATTTCCGTGTATTCCATCCCGCATTGTTTTTGCTCAAGATACGTACTTTATTGCAAAAATATTCTGCATTCCACAAAGAAAGGTGGTCTTACACGGACTGACCTACGGATCAAAGAGAAGACAAAATATGCAGCCTGGCTTGCTGCCTGCCAAAATGCTCTCAATGTACTGAATAACAACCATACAATATATATATTTTTTCCTCTCATAACCATAATGCACATGCTGGGAAGAGTTCCTCTCTTATGACTGTTTTTAACTACTTACTTGCAAAAATTGGCATCTCAAAGCCATGGGTCTAAGTTCTTTGTTTCAAAGCATTTGGTACACAAAAGAGAACTGCTTCTGCCAAAGGCTGCAAAGTCAGTTCCATTTAAAATCAGGCAGATATCTTACCATTTCAGTCTCTCTCTCCCACTACATGAACAGGTGAAATAGGACACAGTACTAGCTGCAGTTATTGATCTTGACTATGCAGAGGTAATAGAAGTGCTGCTTTCAAAGAGAGGCAGGAAACATGAAGTCCAAGAAATTCCCTGGCATGTCTCCTGATACTAACGTGTTCAAAAATAAACAATAAAAGAAAATTACTATATGATGACTCACATCTCCCAGCAGATAAAGAATTTCACCCAAGAGACGGAACGTGAAGATAACATAGACTAGGTAATGTATAGAATGAATACGGGCTTGTGAAGAATTAATTAATGTTAATTAATGTTAAAAGTTTATACCTAGGCTACAAAATATCGAGAATCAGTAAGTAAAATATTTTCAAAAGTATTGGATGTGAGTCACAGATTCTAGACTTAGGTCCTGATGTCTTATTGATAAAATTTATACTTGTCCACATGGGGGATGAAAGTTAGTTCGCATCCAGTAATTCTGGATATAAATCCTTTATGTTATGTCAAGTTTGTTTTGTTTTCATTGAAGATTTAAAAGATGGATGGATAGGTAGATAGGTGTTTGGAAGATAAAAAAAAAATTGAACTATGATTGAAATGTTTTGTTTTTCATTTTTGGTTCCCTAGTATCAAAACACGCTGTTTATTTGGTCAGGCGTTCCCCAATGGTTATGTCTCATGCTGGGGTAATGATTTACCTTACACTAATGAAATTGAAGATATAAATACTTCCGTTCACTTTGTAGTTTCCGAACTCAGAAAACCATATTTTTTTCTCTTCTACATCATAAAAAAGACATCGCAAACACCTACACATACGTCTTTGAATAATTTATGTATATCATTGGAAAAAAACATTCTTCTGCCTATTACCTTGCATATTCTAATGATCAAGTATGGGTGATGGTGCTAAAGTCATGTGTGTATGTGTATAAATGCCCTTACATTCATATATTAATACATATACATACACACATACATGTTTATATACACACATATACACAGACATGTATATGTATATACATAGTATATATACTATACCTCAACATATATAAATAAGCAAATATAGTTATTTTTACAACAAAATTCATAAAGGGGAAAGATATTCCCTCTAATAAATAAATAAAACAATTAAACAGTGACAACATATAAATTTCCAGCACTACTGCTATGTTGATCATTTGAGCTATCAACAATTTTACTAAGAAAGTTTTTAGCTTCAAATACAAAGTATTCCAAACAGACTGATCACTGGTTGGATAAGACAAAAGGCAGAAGATAATCAGTTCTGCTCTTTGTAGTTTCCTACACCAAGAAGTCTGCTTAGGGACTTAAGGAGATAATTTGAAATAGAAGTTCATTATATGCAAGTACCCATTGGCCTTAGAATTATTTGTTACATTTTATGCTGTTTTATTTTATTGCTCCTCTCTTAGCTATTAATATTTTGCTTAATTTTACTTTTTCTCAGATCTTTTTTAATAATTTTAATCTTCAAAATATTTTAAATTATTTTATCTCTTTTACATAATTTTTTTAAAAACAGTCTTACTGTATCTCCAACTGATTGATATTTAAAATTTATTTTTCTTATTATTTTATTTTACTTATTCTATTTTTATATTTAGAATTCCTTTATCAGGCTTTCTAAGCTGACATTTATTTAGCTACTTTTTAAAATTCTTTATTATTTCTTAACTTATGTTTTCTACATATATTCTCATTTTCTTTTATATTTTATGTGGATTATTATTTATTAATTTTTGACCTAGCAATCAGTGAATGTAGATTTAAGAATTCCACGTATTGTAAACAATTAAGGTTGGGCCTTTTCTCTCTCTTCTAGGCAATACTTCAACTTTCTTGCTGATTAATTTCCCACTATTCCCAGAGTGAAATATCCTCTTCTAAAAATCAGTTTATCCTCTTATGACATTATCACTGATACATTTTTCTAAAATCTTTCTGTAGGTATTTGTATTTTGTACCGGTATATTTTGAGGATATTTCATTCCATATGCCCACAATTGACAACCTGCATGTCAAGGCAAAGTCACAGGGATGCCATGGGATATTTTAAATTTTCAAGGGAAAAATAGCGATACTTGGCATGTCTTAAATACCTTGCAAACTGCTCACTTAAGGTAATTCACAGTTTCAATATTATATTACACTGTATTTCTTTAGTAGATGTCACATTTTTATGAAGAGAGTTCCCTGGCAGCGGGGCACACATACCATTAGCAAGTAATTGTGGTTAATTCGCAATGAAATAAAAGTATTAGGTTTTCTTTCCATTTGTATGCATTGTTCTTTTCAAAGGGTTATTAAATTATTGGAATATATATTCCAAAATTGTTTGGAAGTAATGTCTTAATAAACATAACTGAGGTATTTATTTTACTCTAGGAGGTCTGTGAAAAATTTACTGAGATGCTCAGACCACCATGAAATAAAGACTGGTAAAAACTGCCACAGATTTGTAAAGAATGGGTTGATGTCAAAGTGTCTTCTCTTGGGTGTACGAAACTGAACTTTTTCAGGTTTCAAAGGTAAATGCTCATCTTTCTTTAGAAAGAAGAAATTTTAATAAGGCAAATTTTACACTTATTTACATTTTGTTTTAGATACCTAAATATTCAGTCTTGGATTTTTTTGGCTAAATCATGCCAGGTTTTTAAAATTTTCTTTATAGATCAACTCCTATATTTCCTTACTGTGGTAGATTGCTAAGATTTCCCATTATCTATCTCCTCCTCTTCCTGGTAGTAGTAGAGCTCTCCTGACTTTGAGGTGGGCCCATGGCTGCCTTTCTTTATGTCAGCAGCCTTGTTTGTGGCAAGGTGTGGCTATGTCATTACATCCACATTAATGAAGGTAAGCCTAGTGAAGTGTACGACTTTCAAGTCATCCTCAAGATTTTTCTGGGAATTTCCTTTCTTTTTTCACACGTACCTCATATAGGAGTGCAGGCAGGGCACTGACTCCTGTCTGGCCATTCAGCAACGTACAAAACCTTTGGGGACAGCAAATAACAAACAGGTCTGTGAAACAAAGTCCCCACAAGCTTGGACTGTCTGGATCATTATGTGACAGAGAAATGTATTTATTTTATATAGTCTACTCTATTTTTAGACTCTTTGTTACAGCCTACTTTTTATCCTAATACACTTACCATTTAAATTTTCTTTTTAACATATGATTACATCTGTCCATAGTATTAGAGTATAAATTCAACGTTATCTCATAGAAAAGTTTGTTTATATTTTCTGTTTAGTTCTTAGCCAGCTTTTAATGAAAAGCTATTGTTTTGACAGGACATAGTGATGCGCACCTGTAGTCCCAGTACTGGAGAGACTGAGGAGGGGCCAACATTTGAGTCCAGGAATTTGAGGTTGCAGTGAGCTATGGTGACGCCAGTGCACTCCAGCTTGGGCAACACGACGAGACCCTATCTCTAAATAAATAAATAAACAAACAAACCCAATTGTTTTGTTGATATTTTTGCTCATTGTAGCACATAAAGACTTACATTAAACAAATAAAAATCGTCTTTTATCTAGCATTCATAGATTCTGACCAATTGTTTAGTTTTCTTAATTATTTGTGAATACATTAGATTTACATAACTTAGACATGAGAGGTTAATGTGAACAGATACCTCCTGACTTGCATCTACCCAGAGTCCACACACAGCTGATCACACATGCCTGAAAGAGTTTCAAATTCCAAAATTTTTAGTGAATTATAGATATTATATGAAATGACTTGAAGAAACATAATGTAAAGGATTTGTATTTTATATCAATCAGCCATTCTCCCCTTTGGACATCTCCATTTTGATCACAAAGTTGTTTTGGTTTCTGCCTTCTAAAATCATTTTTTTCCTTTTTCTACAGCCTGTATGTTCTTTTATTTTTCACAAACTTTATCTTGATCCTTACTTAAATGCAGCAAAACAAGAAGCTCTGCAGTTAGCATGGCCTACCACATTCTATTAGAAAGGTGTTCAGCGGTAATTTATGGTCATTCAAGTACATCATTTTGGGTTTTTTTGGCCATATTTAAGAACCATATCCATTTGTTACAAGAATCAAATTTCAGCGTTCTTCTCTGTCATAGTTTTTAAATATGTCCACTCATCCTTCGACGCTTCTTCCTCAAACAGTACAACCTAATTCTTCTACCAGTGACTATGGACTGAACTTAGTGACTCACTGATTTAGAACTGAATATGTCAGAGTAATGGTGTGTGACATCCAAGGTAGGTCATAAAAGACCTTATGGCTATTTTCTTGCTCACTTTCAGTATAACTCACTCTGGGTGAAGCCAGCTGCCATGCTATAATAACACTCAAAAAGCCCTATGTGGAGAGGCTTATACAGCAAGGAACTTGGGGCAAAAGCCATGTGACTAAGCCACATTGGAAGCAGATACTGTGGCCCCAAGAGTTTTCAAATGACTTCAAACCTTACTGACATTTCTACTTCAAATTCATGACACATTAGATAACTAGTATATTATCTTTAAGAATAATTTGAAAATCATTAATAGTAAATTAAAAGAGATGACAATTCCAAAATGTTTAGGTTTTTAGCAGGAATGAGATAAGCATAATCACCCTACCCTTTGCAGTGTCATTTAGAGAACTATTATTACTCACTCAAATTTAGGGAACTGATTTCTATTTTAAGTAGTATAATTTAATCTTGTAGTTATTCATTTTAAAGCAAGCCTATTTCCTATTAAATACAAGGTAGTATGTTTTCCTCCATCACCCCTCTTATAGTCTTACTTATTGCAAAATTCCCACAGAAAGTTACTTTATTCAATTTTACTTAATTATAAGTATGTATAATATTTGTTTACTTTAGCTAAAGAAGTAAAATAAATAGATCTGTTTTTACTCAAACTTTTGAAATCATCTAACTAATTTTACCCTGCCCTCAATTTTTATTTTATTTTTAGATCTATCCTTTAATTTAGGTGTATATTGTGTTGAAAATTGAACCTATAAAATCATTCATTGTTGGCCGGGCGCGGTGGCTCACGCCTGTAATCCTAGCACTCTGGGAGGCTGAGGAAGGCGGATCGTTCTGAGCTCAGGAGTTTGAGATCAGCCTGAACAAGTGCGAGACCCCGTCTCTACCGAAAATAGAAAGAAATTAATTGGACGGCTAAAATTATATATAGAAAAAATTAGCCGGGCATGGTGGCTCATGCCTGTAGTCCCAGCTACTTGGGAGGCTGAGACAGTAGGATTGCTTGAGCCCAGGAGTTTGAGGTTGCTGTGAGCTGGGCTGACGCAATGGCACTCGCTCCAGGCAAAAAAGTGAGACTCTGTCTCAAAAAAAAAAAAACATTCATTGTCTTTAAACTCTTGACATTAAAATAGACTGTAATACCTTTATATTGGTTGTGTCTGTTCTGATTTCTCTGTGGTTTAAAATACACTTTTTGTTTCTATACTTTTATTGCGATTTGAAGTATAATAGAAAATATTATAATCATGTTTCACATTACTGGATTATTTCTGAAATTGAATTTGATGATAACAATACTGTTAGAGATAGTTATTAAAAATTTTAAAACTGGAAGAAAGAATATGATCTTCTGGCCATCTGTCTGGGACAAAATTCCATTATTGTATAAAATCATTCAAATTTTGTGAAATGTAGCATAAAAGGTCCAATAGGAAAATATATTGCGTTGGCTAAAATAGTAAATATGTTCATTTGCATAAATCAGTTTTTCAAAAACAAAAAACCACTATTAAATAATTTTCAAAATGCCATGGAAAAGATAACATTGACTTGGAAGAGATAAACATGGATATGCTAAAAACAATATTTAGAGGAAGAGATTGATTTACTGTGAAAAGGTGATTTTTTTCTATGTGTGTGGAAAAAGTTTTCTTTTGTGGTTTCGTGTACCTATGAATTTATGTTTTCTGGAATATTACTAGTTAACACATTTTATATAAATTTATAACCCTGAATACTAATTTCTCTTTTTTTAAATAAATAAAAAATCACCACATTTACCCAGTGAATCATGCTTATAATCTATTTTCCTGAAGTATTTTCTTTTATTTGACAAATAATATTTTAGATATTGGCTTTGCCAAAATAAGATAACAAAAAAGTTAAACTCCTTAATTCATTGTTCTGAGAAGTATGCCTATAATCTACTTGATATCTATTCAATTAAGAAATATTTCTTGGCCACCTGTATGTGAACAGTTTTGTGCTTAGAGTCACTTTGGAAAGAACCTATTCCTTATATAACTGAAAATATCTTAGTTAATCATTATCTTTTTCTTGGATTAAATATTTATGGTTAATTTGCCTAACCAAGACACAATTTTAACAAAAGTCATTTTTTACTATACTTTATAATTAATAAAGGAATCAGGCAAAACATTGCAAAAGAGCATTAAATAATCCAATTACTAAGTAAATGGAACCAGAGTAGAAATAGGTATGGTAGAATGAAGAACCTGAAAAGGATGATAAAAGTTAGATTGTAAAGCTGGAAGTTTTATTGACTAGATTTCCAAGTCAGACAGGAAATCTATGAATTAAAGAAGAAAAAAAATCTGTTTATATGTATTAGGTAGAAGTGAAATGTCGAAAATGACCCTTTAATAGTGTATTCTCTTATTCCTTCGGGGATTGAGAGTAAAGCTAGGAAAATCAACAAGGAAGCTAGAATAGCAATTGCAAAATGAGAGAATGATAGCTTTATTTACTATAAACATGATTTTGATATAATGTGTTTATACAACTTGTTCTGCTTCAAGAAAACTTAAGTAAATTAGGCTGCAGTACTTTGGTATTTTTCAAAACACATCCATATGGAAGACAGGCCACATATTTGTAACATGAAATTAATTTCAGATTGGATCAGGTAACCAGAGTTCAAAAAGAATACATGTGTAGTTTTTATAAAATTAAGTAATAAAATAATTTGAAATAACTCATATTTATAATTGAAAGGTGATTCATTATTTAATACTCATATTTCTCATTTTTCAAATGACATCATTTTCCATTTCCTCTTTACTCATATATTAAAAATTCCATCATCAGTCATTTTCTACCTACATTTGTAAAGCATCCTCCAACTTTTTATATTTTGTTACTTATATTTTCCCTGAGATTATATTGAAATAGTATCTATAACTTATCATTGCTATAAATATGTATAATTGTTTTCAAAATTTTCTTCCAAAAGATTTCCTATTTGAGCTCCTATATTCAGCTTAGAGCATAAAGAAACATTGACCATGATCAAAAGGTCTAACATCCAAAAGAAGAACATAAAAGATTGAGGAAGAAATACTTCAAGAAATGATGAATAAGAATCATCTGAATATCATATTAAAAAATCCAGATATTCAAGAATCTCAACAAACACTAAGCAGAAGAATACAAAGAAAAATATATCTAGGGATATTACAAGAAAAGAAATTCACATGATAATAATTTCAATGAACATAGACACAAAATATAAAGCAATATATCAGCAAATTGAATCCAAAAATATATTAAAAGATAATAAACACAACATACCTATGAAGGCTTGTCCCAGAGATGCAATTTGGTTTAACATTTGAAAATTAATTGGTTTTGTTGATGACATAACAGAACACAGTATAAAAAACATGACCATTCCAATAGATGGAGAAAAAGCTTTTGATAAAATTTAATACTTTTAGAATATAAACTTTCAGCAAATTAGAAATAGACCTTCCTGAGTCTGATAAAGAGCAGTTACAGAAAGCCTACAACTAGCATCATGCTAAATGGTGAATCTTGAGCAACATCCCTGCAAAAAAAAGTATAAGGCAAGGGAAAAGATAAGGAAGTCCACGATCTTCTACTGAATGGAAGATCATGTGTATTCAATGTTGTATTGGCAGTGTTAGCTAATGGAGTAGGTGGATAAATGAAAGGCATAAAAATGTATCAGAAGTATAAATTTTCCTCATTCACAGATAATTTAACAAATACTAGAATATCCAAAGGAATATCCAACATAGAAGAAAGCCAATGTGAAGGGCCACAGGGAGAAGACACCATCTGCAAGCCAAGGAGAGAGACCTGGAACGTATCCTTCTCTCACAGACCCCAGAAGGAACTGACCCTACTGACACCTTGATGTTGGGCTTCCAGCATCAAGAACTGATATTTCCTGGCTTCATTTCTGACTGAGAGAAGTGGCAATATGCTGACCAGAGACATAGCTGCCAGAACAGCTCAGTAAGAAGAAGTTTTAGTTGCAAGAGAAAAAACAAAGAGATAGACAGACATAGATCGGATGTTGGTCTGAAGGAAGGGTGCCAGAGGTTTCAGGAGACTCCATGAGAAGAATTCATGGAACAGAACAGGAAGGAGCAAGGTATCAGTAAAAATCAACCCCTGAAAGGTTTGGAATCCACTGAGAAGGGTAGTTGGAATGGGTTATTTCTCCCTCTCTCACATCTCTGATAGTTGGTGGATTCCTGATCTGCTTAGAGAGACTTTCTGTCCACATAAGCCCAGAGGCTGTAACCTCTGATTAGCTGGGAATGTCTTGCATACAGGGCACCAGGCTCCTAGCCCTTCTGAGGCAATCCCCATGCCCACAGACCCAAGCCTGGATGGCAGGTGCCATATTGCTTCTTCACCCACTGTGTACCTTTGTCCGCCCCCATGGGCTTCAAATCCTCAAGTTTCTTCTTGCTTATTCCCACAAAGATGATTCCCAACTCTGGCCCAGACTGCAGGAGCCACATGGGTCGAGTGGGTCCCAGGCAATCTGTGTGACTCAAGAGCTTGGATATTCCAGGCAGACTGACTCCAGAGAGAGGGTCAGAGGCAATCAGAGTGCTAGCATTCCTCCATACAGACTCTTTTCCTCCCCTTCTCCTCCCCCATCCCTGGCTGCCAAGAGAGATGATTGAGCCACCACACAGAGGCTTCCACAGGGAATGGGACTCAGGTTTTTCCTCTTGGGGTCCTGCAGCGGACTGAGGGGTGCTCAGACTGTGATCTCCCTGCTTGCTGGCCCTCCCTGGTGCTGTTTGCCCAGGGACTCCATCAGAGCAAAGAACACCCAGAGTTAGAGGGCCATCAAATCTGCTTAAGCACCATGTGGTCAACTCAGGACCACTGTGCTTCTCCCTAGCATGGTCAAGGATTGATGATCTTGGTCTTGAGTGGCAAGGGAGCTTGTGTGCAGAAATTTAGGGGGAGAGTGCACTGTGGATTCCAACTGTGGCATTCTCATGGAACTCCTTTCCCCATGGGAGGGCTACACTCCCAGCTTAGGCCAGGATCCTGGGCAGGGAACTTCCTGGCCCACAACACAGTAATGGGGGAGCTCAACAGGCTTGGGCTCCTGCCTGCCAGCAGCCATCAAGGGGAAACTGTGGAGCAGAGGAGCAGGAGGAGCCTGAGGACAAACACACTCACCCCAGCCCCATCAAGCCACTCCCCCACCCTCCTCTGATGTGGCAGAGAATAAAAACTTTCCTGAAAGTTCCAGGACCCCACCCACTACCTATGGCATTCAAGTGCTTTTTCTGAGGGACTAGAGGAACAAAGTCCATTGTAGACTGCCAGTTTCTGAATCTCAGATAGACCTGCCTCCACAAGCAGACTTGCTGGTTAGGTGGAGTCACTTCGGCCCCTTCCTGGCAGCTCTGCCCAGAAGTTGGGAGCAGACATTTGACCATGCCAAAATAGCTACCTTTCCAGATTTTGTGGAGCCTGAGGACAAGAACACCCACTCCAGCCCCATCAAGCCACTCCTCCACCCTCTTCTTATGTGGCAGAGAATAAGAACTCTCCTGAAAGTTCCAGGACCCCACCCACCACCTATGGCATTCGAGTGCTTTTTCTGAGGGACTAGAATCAGTCACAGGACTGAAAAACAACATGGTAGCTTGTTCCTTCTGGCAAGTGCCACCTACTGACAGGAAGGTCAATTGGCTCATACTTTACAGCATATACTGACTCAATTTTACAGAGTGTGTTGGGGTCCAAGGATTAATAATTTGGGAGAGCTCCTTTCACTCTCCACAGAAAAATGATGCTACTGAATAAGGGCAGAAATAATCTAACCCAGGACCTTAGCATACAAGCATTTAACTCCCTTCCCTGTGAACAGCTCCCCGGATTTGGAGAGCTTGTCCTGACCTTCCTACCAGTATCTCCCCCTAGTGGCTGGAAAAGCAACTTCTGAGCCCTGACAAGATGTTGCAAAGCCTTTTGGGCTCCCACAATCTAGCCATGAACTATCTTGCTCCTCCCCCTACCTCAGTGGTGGTGGAGATCAAGAAACACCCTGGGAGCTACACGGTCTCCCCTAAAGCTTGGAGCACTCAAATATTCTACCTGGAGGACCGGAGTCTACCACAGACATAAAAGAACATCTTGGCAGCTGGCTCTATCACAAAACATCTGCTAATGACAAGTAGAAAAGTGATACAGCTCATCACAGTATCTTCCAACTCAAGCAAACAGGGTGTGGCTGATTCATATTCACAAGTACCACCCACCATCACCAAGAATAAACTGGGAGACTTAACTCACTACACACTACTGGGAAGAGGTGAAGACAACAGGTAGTGGGAACCTTAGAGGTACACCAAACCTGCTAGAACACCCCATAAGCAACTCAGGCCCAGCACTCCTCTCACTATCATTCTCAGGGATCGATCTTCAGAGACCAGGAGACAGGCCTATAAGCCAGGTCTGACACTCCCAGGTCTTGACCGAGAGGCCAGATAAAAAGGACTCAGTGAAAGAACTCCGGAAACATGAAAAATCAGAGAGAAAGGACACCCCTCCAAAAGAAAATAGTAACTCCTTACCAATGAATACCAACCAAAATGAAAAGACTGAAGTGACAGATGAAGAATTTTGAGCATGGATTGTATGGAATCTCAATAAAATGCAAGAGAAAATAGAAGCCTAACACAAAGAAACACAAAACAAGATGCGAAGTGAATAAAAACTTTACTGAGGAAATTGAATTATTTAAAAAAAAATCAAACAGAACTTCAAGAAATAAAAAAATTCATTCAGGCCGGGCACGGTGGCTCACGCCTGTAATCCTAGCACTCTGGGAGGCCGAGGTGGGAGGATTGCTTGTGCTCAGGAGTTCAAGACCAGCCTGAGCAAGAGCGAGACCCCAACTCTAT
>CAUYSK010125947.1:0-35761 GCA_963575035.1 Avahi laniger
CGAGGCGGGCGGATTGTTTGAGCTCAGGAGTTCGAAACCAGACTGAGCAAGAGCGAGACCCCATCTCTACTAAAATTAGAAAGAAATCAATTGGACAACTAAAAATATATAGAAAAAATTAGCCGGGCATGGTGGCGCATGCCTGTAGTCCCAGCTACTTGGGAGGCTAAGGCAGAAGGATCGCTTGAGCCCAGGAGTTTGAGGCTGTTGTGAGCTAGGCTGACGCCACAGCACTCTAGCCCAGGCAAAAGAGTGAGATTCTGTCTCAAAAAAAAAAAAAAAAAAAAAAAAAAAGCATATTTGAAAATGTATTCAGTGTTTCGGGTATCTCTGGCCCTCTAGTTAACTGTATTTCCAGAAGCAGAAATTGCAGCAGTGACTTTTTCAATATCGGATTCATACAACAGTTATTGTTCTGTTTGAAAATTGAGAAAACACGTTCATCAAGAGGATAGGTGACTTTCCTGATAGATAATCAGTGTCTACGTTGGATCCTCAGGCCAGGATCCTAGTTATGGTCTTAGCTGACAAGGCAGCAGCCTTTCTAGTAGCTCAGCCACTAAAGATGTTCAAAAGGCAAATGATGACTTTGCTTCACACTTCTTTGAAAATGTAGAATTAAATACATAGGGACTTCTTCATCTTCCCACTGCCAAATGCACCAGCATAGCTTCTCTGTCCTCATCTTCATCACCCTGCCATGTGGCGCTGTGGGTAAAATTTCTAAGTCTGCCCTTTCTGCCTGTACCTTGGGTGTCTTCCCTCTCACCGTGTCCTGACTTGCCTCTTTGCAACCCTCCACTTTATTTGGTGCATCACCAGCTTCTCTCTCTCCACTAGACTGTTACCCTTATCACTGGTGTGCCCGCCTAAGAAACCTCTCCCTGGGACCCACTTCCACCTCCAGCCACCACTCCATGTATCTGCTGCTCTTCGTAAAAATGAACCGGAAGTGTTGTCTAAGCCGTGGTCTCTGCTGCTTTTCCCCACCTTGTCACCCCAGCCATTCCAGACGGGTTTCCATCTCCTCCAACTGCACGTGTCCACATCACCTTCGTGCTGTCAGGACCAGTGATCACCAGGCTGTCCTTTTCATACTTGACTTTTGCCAGCTTTTATCACTACTAACCGTTCTCTTCTCCCTTGAAACCCTTTCTTCGTTTGGCTTGTGTGGTGCCATGCACCCTGCTGGTTTTCTTCCTACCATGAAATCTTCGTTCTTAAGTCCTCCTCCTCTGCTGACCTCTAGCTTTTGGGGTGCTCCGGGGTCTGTGCTGGACCCCGCTTCTCCTCCTGCACACGTCTCCAGTGACGATGTAATCCCAGTGGCTTCAATGCTAGCGAAGGGCAATGACCTCGAATCTGTATCGCAGCTCTGATCTTCACCAGAGCTCCCCCGCCATCTCTGGCACCTGGAATAGCACTGGCACACGGTACGGATGAAGGGACCCTGGCAATGTGAGAGTCAGAAGACCCGACGGGCATCTGGAGCCCTCAAAGTCTGAAGCCAATCAGGCAAACTGACTGTATATTTTGGAATTACTGCCCCTCACCTGGTACAGAATGGTTATCTTCAAAGACTTAATAGCAAAATTCATAAAGTTCTTGGTATTCTTTAGGAGAAAAAAACCCAACTTCTCTTCATGTAAATCTTGAAAACTGACTGGTCCTTTAAGCACCTGTTTCATAGCATAATGAAACACTTAGAATGTGAAGGAAATTCACAAACCCTGGGACAGCCACAGCAGAGCACTGGGGGAGCAAATCCTTTTCAAAATCTGGGCTGCTTTTTTCCAAAAAAGATAGAAGTGTGTGCATGTGTATGTGTGTGTGTATGTGGTTATGTGTGTATCTGTGTGTGCAAATGTCTGCACAGGTGTGCATATCTGTATGTGTGTCTCTATGTGTGTGTCTGTGTGTGTATGTGGTCATGTGTGTGTCTGTGTGTGTCTGTATGGGGGTCTGTGTCTGTGTGTCCATCTGTGGTTATGTACGTGTCTATGCATCTCTGTGTGTATGTGGTTATGTGTATGTGTGTGTGTCTGAATGGAGGTGTGTGTGTATCTGAATGGGGGTGTATGTGTGTCTGTGTGTGTGCACACCAGGGGAGAGGCGCTGGAGTGGAGCAGGGAAGGGACACTGAGTACCACATAAGTGGAGGAAGGACAGGCAAGGAAATCGTCCTTACTAAGATAAAACCTGTCCAGTGTCATGTCTGGCAGGAAAGGTACAGATTGGCTCAGATACGAAATCAGGCCCAGGAAAGACACGGTAATAATTAGTCTCATGTCACTGCCACCCAAGGTGTTCTCAGATGGAGTCCGCAGGGGTCCCCGTGCAGCCTGGGCTTATTTGACTTCTGGCTAATGATCTGGAGGAGGGTGTTGCCTGTCTACTAATGACTCTGAATTACATTCATTTTGAGGGCTTAAATCATCAGCATGGACTGCGAAAGAATGCACATTGTATTAACTTTCTATTGCTGCTGTAACACCTTGTCTCAATTCAGTGGTTTGAGACAATGTTAATTTATTACCTTATAGTTCTGTGGGTCAGGAGTCTGACCAGGGAGGTCTCCCTGGGCTAAAGTCAAGGTGTAGGCAGGGCTGTGTCCTTCCTGGAGGCTCTTGGGGGGTGCCCTGTCCTTGCCTTTCTGGCTTCTGCAGACCTCTGTTTGGTCCTCGCACACAGCAAGGTACATTTCAGCACCAGCAGTGGGCATGAAATCCTTCTTACACCACCGTCCCTCTCTGGTTGTCCTCAGTGGGAAAGGTTCTCCCCTCTGAAAGACCCTCTGGAGGACATTGGGTCCACCCATCATAATCTAGGACACGTCCCCATCTCAAAGTCCTTAACCTGAGTCACATCTGCTAAGTCCCTTTTGCCATGTAAGGGGATGCATTTACAGGTTCTGGGGATTAGGATGAGGCTGTCTTTGCGGGGTGGCAGCGTTATTCTACCCGCCATATGCACAAAGAAGTTCGAAATCGGGTAAAACTCAAGCCTCCAAATGGAAATGAACGCAAAAAGGACAATGGCGGATGCAGGCTGCCATGAATCAGCAGGCGGGAGCAAGGAGGTATTGGAGACGGGCTGGGAGCAGAGACACGTCTCCACGCTGAGCCAAAAGCCAACCGCATAAGTGCCCTTCTGGGCTTGGCCCAGAGAACCCATTTTGGAGAAAGGTGAGGCCAGGCCGTCACCTCAGGAGTCTATGATTATTCATCCTTGCCTTCAGCTCAGAATCAAAGTCGGACTAATGTGTCTTAAATAATAAATTATTTCTTCGCATGGGGTGTCTTGGAAGGAGGCTTCAAGGGAGATACATGTGCATGCTAATGGGTAAGAGGAAACCAGGGAAGGCCTAGGAACCATTTACAAAAATCATGTCTGCAAACACACCTTAAGGCACAGTCAGAGTCTAATGAGGAACAAAAGGCCAAAATACAGGTTAGTCAGTTTCAGTCAGATATAAAAAATGAAAACTATTGAGACAGGGACTGTGGGAGGCAAAATAATGTCCCCTCCCCAAAGATGTTCAAGTCCTTATCCCCAGAACCTGTGAATATATTACCGTGTGCTTCAGTAATATCTGGTATAGTACATTATGCTGTATACATGGCAAAAGGGACTTTGCATTCGTGATTAAATGTAGGATCTTGAGATGGGGAGATTTTCCTGGGGGTGAGACCAGTGTCATCACCAGGGTCTTACAATATGGCAGAGACGGGCAGAAGAATGGAGAAGCAGACGGCTGGTAGCGTGAGAAGGTATCGGTCTGACGTTGCTGGCTTTCATCAGAGGAAGGGCCGTGACCCAGGAAATGTCAGCTGCCTCTAGAAGCTGGAAAAGGCCAGGAAGTGGATTTTTTCCTTAGAGTCTCCAGAAAGTATGCAGTCCTGCTGACACCTTGATTTGTGGCCAGTGAAATCCATTTTTGACTTCTGGCACCCAGAACTGCAAACTGGTAAATTTGTGATATTTGAAGACACCAGGTTTGTGGTAATGTTTTACAGCAACAGTAGCAACTGATTGTGGGAACCTCCGTCTTTTGGGGTCTAACAATAAATGGACGCTCTCTCCAAGTCTGATGGAAAGGCTGAATGAATGAGTAAATGAATACATAAACTCTGGGACAATCTTCCCATCCCAGGACAATTAGATACAATGTCACTACTTTGCCATTGAAATTTGTTCGCCTCTTTCATAAGCTTCTTCTGAGCGGGAACAGAGAACACCATCAGAATCCACAGGCGCACACACGCTCTCAGCAGAATACAACGGGCACACACCCCCGCAGATAAAACAACTGCTGGCTTCCAAAGTCCAGGAGGAAGCTCCCCCTCCCGGCACCCTTGGTGTTCTCAAATCAAGCCTGGATTGGAGAAGATGAAATGCTCTCCGGTTAGGGGCCCAGCAGTGGTGTGGTCGGATGACCCATAGCAGCTCTAATGTTACACCCTGGGCTGCGAAATGTTCTGAATCCTATGACCTTTGTCTCTTGGTTCAGGCTAATTAAGCCTCTTCTGACAGTACAGAATGTTCTGGTTGCAGCAGCGGTTGTGCAAGCGTTTAAACTGTACACCTTTGCTCTGGAGAGCTAGCGTGGCTCTGTCTGTTTCTCTTTTGTTTTTCTGTGAAGGATCCAGGTCCAGGTGGACTGTTTCCTTTTTGATAAATAAGCATGTGATCTACACGGTGCTCTCATGAGACGTCTGGGCTTGGGGCCTTCAAAGGGGCTATTTTCGGGGATGGGCAGAGGGCAGAGGCAGCCAGTGCTACCACCCAGCAGCTCTCTCCTGTGCCCAAGGGCCTCCTCCCTGCCTCCTGTGGAGCACTTTGCAACACAGGCTCTGTACGTGAACAGGGACAGAGGTGGAAATGGTCACTGCAAGGCAGTGACAGAGAGAGAGTGTGGGAGGTAGAGTTGCTGGTTACACTTTACAATTCATTTTATTAGCTGTTCCTTATGCCTGAATGGGGCTTAAAGATAGGCCCACATGGCTTGGGTGTTACGGTGCTATCTTTAAATGACTGGTGAGTCCTCCCCAGGGGCGAATAGGCAAGAATTCCCAGAATCTGAGTGTGTGTCTACACGTTTCAGCGTCAGCCTGGACTAATGCTTTTGCAACCACCAGTTTTGCAATGGTATCAGAAGTTTTCTCAATTTCAGATTGCTTTACCCACCGTCTGTCTCAGGTGATGGCGATCTCAGAAAAGAGAGTAGCGCTTTCATTTGGGGCAAATGGCTTAGCTCATCTGGGCCTCAGTCTTCATCTGTAAAGTGGGAATGATAACACCAAACACACACAGGGGTTGAAACGAATAGTGCAAAGCGTTCAGGTCAGCGCCTACCTCAGGGCGAGCGCTCTATAAAAGTGAGCTACTCTTTCAATGGACAAATGCTCCTGGGCTATGGCCACATGTCAGGTAAAGGCCAGGTGCTTGAGTATAAAGATTTCTAGGACAGAGTCCTGCCCAAGGGATTGTTGTAGTTTTTAGGGGGAAAGATACTTGAATAAATAAGATTAAAATCAAGCATCATGGGTGCTGTTAAAATTTCGAGTAGGGTAGAGTGAGTGGCCCTTTGTGCCTGGGAAGGGTCAGAGGCTCTGGATCAGACAACCCAGGACCCGAGACGTGAAGCACAACAGGTGGTCACCAGGCAGATGGGTGGAAGGCAAGATGGGACGGTGGCCCTTTCCTTCCTGCTCGATCAAGTATCCGTCCCGAGGGTCCTGGCAGGGGGCCTGGTGCACAGCCCCAGAGCATCGCTGCTCGTCCCCATGCAGGCTGTTTGTGAGCCCTGACTGCAGCCGCAGTTTGGTTTGCTGAGGGTGGGGGAGACAGAGAGGAGAGCAACCAGCCCAGATCATTCAACTGGATTGGCAACCACAGGGCTTACGGGGCACGCAGGGGAGACCCTGTATCCCAGCTCGGCTTCTTCCGGGGCCTCTTTCAGTGGGGACTTTTACTCTCTGCAAAGTTGACCGACGTCCGCCATGACTTGCCCAGGCTTGTGGCAGTGCGAGAGGTGTCAGGAGGAGGTGACTCTGGGAACGTAGGCTCCTCGTGCACACGTGGCAGGAAGGATCCTGGTGATTTGCCCAGTAGTAATTTGTTCTTCCATCCCTCAGATCTGCCCTATTCTCCCTCTGATTCATGCTGACTCTAGGTGGGACACCTGTCACGGCAAACCACCATTTCTCTTTATTTTCTCCTTCCGGGGGTAGAAAGGCCTAACTCAGTTGTGTACACAGTAGGTGCTCAGTAAATGCCAGTTGAAGTAAGAAGGGATTTCTTACATGAATGGAGGGTCCTCTCAGAATTTATTTGGACTGCAAGTCATGCAAAGGCAGAGCCCACACCAGACCTGCTCACTGGGATATTTCCAGGCCTGGCGAAGGGTTTGGCACGTGGGTGGTGCTTAGGAGATGCCGCGTGTATTCTTCCATCATTAACGCCGAAGCCTCCGTGTTGTCTCTAACTACTTTTCCTCACTCTTAATGAATAACTGGGTCGTGTAGATTGTGCCTCTCAATATCCTCAAATTTGTTTCCTTTACATTCTTACAGCTACTTTAGTTCCGACCCCGGCTGTTATTTATCAGTACCGTCTGAACTTCACCACTCTGCTCGTTTCCATTGTCACCCTCACCCTTTCTGCTCCCCAGCCTACTTTCAAAAATCACACCCTGTTCACATCTCACTGTCACCTGTGTGCGTACATACATGTGTGTGTGTGTGCCTGTGTGCGTGTGCTCCTTAGCCTGGGAATAAGGCCCTTCATAAATTATTCTGGATCTAATTCTCAAGACACGACCTCCTCCTGCCATTTGCTGTAGTCAAATGGTACCACTGGCCATTCCATTACTATTCCACGTCTGTCCATCTTCATGAATGTGTGCGTAGCATTCCCTCCTCCTGGGACGCCATACCCCGTACTCGCTGCTCAGTGTGAATGCTGCCGTGCCTCACCCAGAGGCAGAGGGATTGACGTGTTAGAGATGAAAGGGCCCTTGGAATCTTCCAGTTCCACGTCCTCACTGTGTATGTGGGGAAACTGAAGCCCAGGGAGGTGATGGGGCTCGTGTCAGATCAACATTCAAGTCAGGGCTTAAAAAAAGGATCTTCTGGCTCTTAATTCACCACTTTTTCCACGTGGCAATACACTTCATTCACCTTCAATAACTCCTCTTAAGATGTTTTTCACGTCCCATTTTGTTTTAATATGTACATATATATATGTATATATAGTTTGTTTTGTTTTGTTTTGAGACAGAGCCTTGCTCTGTCACTCAGGCTGGAGTGCAGCAGTGTCATCATAGCCCACTGCAACCTCAAACTTCTGGACTCAAGTGATCCTCCTGCCTCAGCCTCCTGAGTAGCTGAGACTACAGGCCTGCATCACTGCACCCTGCACTCTTCTGTTTTTAGTAGAGATGGGGTCTCACTCTTGCTCAGGCTGGTCTCGAACTCCTGACCTCAAGCAATCCTCCTGCCTTGGACTTCCAGAGTGCTAGGGTTACAGGCATGAGCCACCACACCTGGCCTGCAATTTCTTGTAATTGTCTGAATTTGTAGCTCTGAGAGCAGAGACCATGTCTTAATCATCTTAGTATATCCTACATCCCACAATACTTAGCACAGACTTTACACTTGGTAGTTGCTTACTATGTGTACTGAGCTTGAATGGATGGGTGAGTGGATAGATGAGGGGATGAGTGGATGGATGGGTGGGTGGGTGGATGGATGGATGGGTGGGTGGATGGATGGGTAGGTGGATGAATGGATGTGTGAATGAATTTTTGGAAAATTGTTGGTGTAGCAATTCTCCAGGAACATGTTTAGGTGTCCTAATGCTCCTGTAGTAGACTTTCTCTGCAAATGTGTGTATTACACAGCAGAGCTAAACACACAGCTGCAGGTGTGGCTTGCTCATTTTCTGAAGTGATGAGTAAAAAATTATGAGACGGGGCTGGATGAGGGATATACCCTTCCAGGTGTGTATAATAACAACAATAATAACATAACTTCTTATTTGATCCAGATTCTGAATTAAGTCTCTATGTTCATTATCATACTTAATCCTCACAGCAACTTTATGAAACAAATGTTCTTATAATATTATCCCCAATTTGCAAGCACTTAATGAAGTTGAATGACCTGCCCAGGAAACTGCAGAGCTAGGACTTGAACCTAAGTTGTGCTGACTCCGACGCCCAGGCCCTAACCCACTGCGTGGAGCTGGGATATGTCAAAGTGGCAGCTGGCTGGGAAGCGTTGGAAATCCTAGCTGCTCTGTTTGAACCCGGTTAGGCCACTAATTTCCTGAGTTGGCAAATCACTTAATTTGGCTTCTCGATTTACTCCATGGTTTAATGGAAGTAATAGAGTCTTCTTAGCAGGAGTGCTGTGAAAACTAATGACTGCGTATAAAGTGCTTTAAGATAAAGATTCTCATATCAAAGGAGCCCATATCTTTGATATGAGATACGATTCTCATATCAAAGGGCTATTAGGAAAGAGGGAGGAACTTCGCTTCTTTTTCCATGGGCTGGTTTGTGAGAGGGCAATGTTTTTGTACAAGGAAATTCAGCTTCAAATCGGTTTTCATTGATGCAGAGTTCTGGGGAGGAAGTAGACCCTGGTACATAATTTCTAGATTCAATTTTCACGCTTGTATGAAACATTATTTTTAGCACCATATTCTTTTAAAAGAGAATTACTGTTATGAATTAATAATGATGGTAATTAAATACCACTGGGGAGCCAGGGGGAAAAGTACACCATGGTCTCGATCAGCCTGGCTTTGTCACTGATGAACTCAGTGTGCCGCATGCTCCTCCTTGGTCTGCTTGCACTTAGCCATGGACAAGGGAAAGGGCAGAGAAGGAGAAGCTCCGTGTGTCACCGCATGCACCTCCCTGCTTCCATCTGCATGGGAGTGTCCTGGCGTGATTTTTGTAGGTAGGATTCCAGTTCCCGGATTTCTTCAACCTTCATCGGTTTGTACATGACCACCATACAGGCCGGGTTGAATGAATGAGCAAAGGCCCCTCAGCTGCCTCTATCCCAGGCAGCCACTGCTGTAGGTTATCATATACTTTTTCATTCATTCGTTCGTTCATATCCATGGAACCTTAGCTCTGAGCCAGGTGCCGCTCTAATAGCGGGGGCACAAAGGGTGTGATGCCTACCTCGTGGAGAGACTCACCATGAAATAATCACACTACTAAATAATTAAATCGTGATAAGGGACGAGAAAAACAAGAAGGAAAAGTAAAGGGATGTGGAAAAAGCTTATGACAAGAGCGTGACACAGTCGGGGGAGGGATGGGAGGCTCCCCAAGGAGGTGACTTTGAGCTGAGTCTTGAGGAAGAGCAGGAGTGAACAGGGTGGGCAGCAGCCAGGCGGGTGTGTGGGATGCTGAGAGGAATGGGGCCCACAGAGTAGCCCTGATCCCAAGGGGGACTCCCTCCTGTCAGGGTGGGAGGCATGGGCATTTTGCAGAGAAGGGACATGGCGTGCGAAGGCACAGATTGCTGAGGTGACCCTTTGAGAAAGCACACGCTTTTCAAATCCAGAGGGCAGAGACACGTTGGGGAGGAGCGAGAGTCAGATTAGGAAGGGCCTCGTGAGTTATGCTGAGGGATTTGAACTTGGCCCTCTTTTCTGTGGGGAATTATGGGAAGTGATGAGGTTTGCAGTAGAGGGACCTCCTTCCGGCAGGAGTAGGCTGGGCGTGGGGCTGGGAGCACATTAGGAGCTAAGGTAGAAAGCGCCAAGAGCAGATGGGCTAGAAGGTGAATTTGGGGATGACCCTTTGAGGTGGGTGGCCGATCAGACCTGAGTGGGAGGATACGAGGGATTATCAAGGACAGGATTCTTCCCTGTGCTCACTGGACGGTGACTCTGCAATGTCCCTTAAATAACACGCTCCTGGCCAACTGCACTTATCCTCTGCCCTCCCTTAGAAGTGTCACTGTGAGGAACCCAGCAGCTCCCGATGGATCAGTTTAGGCTTTTCGGGCATCTTTGACTATGGGATCATCTCTTTTTTATGTAACATTTACTGACATCCACAGTGATCTTTTAAAAATTAAAAGCTGAGCGTATTGATCCTAGCTTAAACTCATTTTGTGATTTTTGGATAAAGTTCAAAGTCCTTGCCTTTGACCTCAAGGACCTTCTTGAACTAGTGTTTGGCAGAGTCCACTTTGGAGAAGAATCCAGGATGACTCTATTCATGGTTCTTCTTTTAGGGAAATGTCCTTTGAAGTCTTTTGCCCATTTTGTTTGATTGGATTTCTTTTTAGTATTAAGTTGCAATTCTTTATATACTTTGAATATAAGTCTCTTTCCAAGTGTATATGTTGGAAGTATTTTTTTTTTTCAGTCTGTGTCTTGAGATCACAGGAGTCTGTGAAGGTTCAAGGGAAAAGACAGTGCATTGGATTTTGGACAAGGTGAGTTTGAAATGCCTGAGGAATATTCAGGAGCAGATTCTGTAGAGAATATCTTGGTTAAGTTTCTACATTTTTGTAAGAGGCCGACATCTTGGCTACGGACAAGATCTGTGTGTCTATGCCTTCCTTGCTGACACTGCTCAGGCCCTGCATTTTAGGTTGTGGCCAGATACCGAAACTGAGAAGCCTTTATTATCCAATCCTATGAAGAACTTGGTTGTGAGAAACAATATATAGGAAGATATTCCTCAATAATTTGTAGCAAATGTATTCCTTTAGATGTTCCAGTCTTCACTTGCATCAAGCCAGACCATCAAATAGTTACACGCTAGGGTTGTGTTGTTTTGGACTCTTAAACACTCGTTTTATTGGATTATGCTTTGGCATTATGTCTCCACTTTACAAAAGTAGATTGTAGCCACATCCATGTTGTTGATTCTAGGGTAGGGATGAAGTAAAAAACTTCCTTCAAAATATCCAGAATATCACACAGTCATGTTCGCTGTGGGAAGTGCCTTTTAGGATCTACACTGAAGAAAGGATGTGCTTCTCTTTGATATTTGGTTTGCTTTTTTAATGGATTTGGTGAATGTGACAACTGTCCTATTTCCCTTTGAACTGGATGATCAGAAGCTCCATGGCACAAAGTGAGGCATGCATGCTTAAAGAACACGCAGGGAAGACGGCGTGCAGGTAGTTGGATGCGATGGCTGCAGTGTAGCAGGGAGTTCTCGTGCAGAACTGCGGATGCGGGAGTCACATGACTATAAGTGGTAGTTGCTGCTGTGGTGATAGACAAAGTTCACAGGGGACGATGACAAAGGCAAGAGGTGGAACCTTGGGCGCAATGCATAAAGAGCGAAGGAAGGCAGAGAAAACATAACGTAGGCTGGGAAAAAGTATTCACGAAGGTAGAGAAAAAAGGTCTGTTGAACACCAACAGAGAGTGATATCACTGAAGACGGGGAAGAGGAATTGAAATAGAGAGGAGAGGGCTACGTTGCCAGCTTCCATGGGGTTCTGGAAAGATGAGGACATTGTGTGTGGAGATATGGAATTTGTTGGGGGCTTTAGCAGGTGAGAGAAGTAATTGGAGGAAAGAACCCAAGTAGCAAGCAAGAAGTTGAAAATATAGACATGAAAGGGGATAATTAGCAAAGAAAGAAGCTTGAGGAGGTGGGAAGAGATGCGATCTAACGCCGAGGTGGAATGTTTGGCCTTGAACAGAAATAGGGAGACGTTTCCTATTAAACGTGAGGACAGAAGGATTGGACGGCATGGCAGAGGCCAGGCACCTGTTCCCTAGACCATTTTTCTTCTTCAGATACAGCTGGACCACCTTCCCAGTCTGCTGGGCCATTAGGCGCAGCCACAAGTCTGGGTCCCAGCCATGGGAACATGAGTGCGAGTGCTGTGTGTGCCACTCACTACCATTCCCGTGCACACTCCTCCATCCACTCCTTCCTCTGACCAGCAGGGACACTGACCTTCACGGAGACCACGTGGTGAAGACAGCAGAACCTCCCTGAGCCCTGGAGTCCGACTGACTGTGAGCAACGCCCCACACTCCCGACCCTTCTCCCCAGCCCGGAACCACCCTGGATTATCACAGGAGTGAGAGCTAAACTTCCCTGGCGGGAGTCATTAAATAATTACAAGCTGCGGCCTGTCACAAAGGTTATATGCTACGATGGTCCTGAAACAGAGAATAACTTAGAAAAGGAGATGAGGGAGGGCCTTTTTGAGGAATGGCATTTAGTCAGGAACCTAGGGGATGAGAAGGCAGCTGTGCAAAGAACCAGGGAAGAGAGTTCCAGATGGGGCAAAGAGCAAGCGTGAGTCTGTGCTGGGGGTGCAGCTCCGCATGCCTGGGATTGACAGATGTCCAGTGTGACCGTGGTGCAGTGTGTGCCTGGGGCAGGATGATGGACCAGGGGAGCTTGGAGAGTTCGGCACGGTCCAAATGGTACATGTCTTGAGACTGGAGCAGAATGTCCAGATCCTCCCCTAAGTCCAATAGGAAGCCAGGGAAAGGTGCAGGTAGAGGGGGACCTGTTCGCTTTAAAAGTCTGCGCTGGCTGTTGTATGGAGGGCGGGCAGAGGAGGGCGTTGTGGTGGGACGGGGAGCCCACTAAGGAGCCTCTTTTTTGTGGTTCCAATGAGAGATGTTGGAAGTTTGGGTTACAGCGGTGGTGTGAGAAACAGAGAGAACTTAATTAATTAAATGCAAATGTTGGGGATAGGCCTAACGAGATTGGCCATAGATTGGATGTGGGAGCTGAAGAAAAGGGAGGCTTAGGGGATGACCTCCAGATCTCTATCTGGATCATCGGTGAGGATGGTCGTACCAGCTTATCAGGCGGGGACACTGCATAAGATCAGGTTTTAGGGGACAAACCAGAAGACGTTTGAGCATGTGACGTATGACATGCATACGGAGGATCCGAGTACACCTGTAGGCAGGTGGGGGGACAGGGGAGCCCACAGCTCAGGCACACGGCGGGGTGAAGACAGAAACTTGGTAGTCACAAGAGATCTCAGATTCATGGGGCAGGACAGAATCACCTGGACGGAGGGGCCGGGAGCCCGGAGGATGCTGATATTGGGCTGGTAGAAGAGGAGGGCGCAGAGCAGCGGGGAGGAAAGCCTGAAGGGGGGTCTCCACACTCTGACAAAGGAGAGGCGCAAAGGAGGAGGCCAGGCCCACCGTGCAGACAGCTGATGAGAGCTCAAGGCAGCTGCTGTCCACAGAAACACGATGTTCTTAACAGATGGCCTCGTTTCTCCTGGTGGAGTTGGAGACGGTGCAGAGGAGCTGACACACAAGGAGGTTCAAAGACGGGGAGCCCTGCTCCACCTGTGGTTCAAGACTGGGGTCACTGGACAGCTGGGGGGGTTCAGCTGAGATGGGGACAATGCGTTTGTCACGACCCCCAACCTCGCCCCTCACACTGTTGTGGAGTTTCTCTGGGCAGACGGGCAGGGAGGCAGAATAGAGGGACTGAGGTTTTCTCAGAGAGGCCGAAATGGGGAGGAAAGGAGGCCAAGGATGAGAGGACGGTGGCAGGAGGCTGACTGGAGAGGCTCACTGGGGTGGGGGAGGTGGAGCCAGAAGGGGCCTGAGAGACGGGGAGACCACACCGGGCTGGAGGGCACGGTTGAGTGGACTGGCAGAGAGAGCCGCGGGCTCACGTCACAGGCTGGAAGCAGAGAGAAGCACGCATGGGAGTGAGACGGGGCAGAGGCCTGGGGGCTCAGGGCCAGGGGCAGAGAGCAGCAGAGGTGAGGGGGCAGCCGCGGGCAACCGTTGGCCCCGAGTGAATGTCTCATTAGGGTGTTTCTGAGCTGACATGTGGATTATTGCCTCCTGGGAGGCCCTTTCCCATCCATTCCTCTAGAGCTCCTTCCCTCCCTCCCTCCCTCCCTCCCTCCCTCCCTTCCTTCCTTCCTTCCTTCCTTCCTTCCTTCCTTCCTTCCTTCCTTCCTTCCTTCCTTCCTTCCCTCTCTCCCCTCCTTCCTTTGCTCTTCCTTGTGCTCTTCTCCACAGACTTCTTGTGAACAGAAATACTGTGAAAGCCTTTGGAAACGTGAGCAGCTGTGCACAAATGGTTGTGCTACACTGAAATCGTGCACGCCCTGACCTGTCCCGGAAGGTGAGGACTTGGCACACCTTTGAGCATCGCACCCGCCTTACCTCTCTTGTTAACTTCCCCCACTGTCCTTATGCACCTGTAGGTTACAAACAACACTGTTCTGTTTACCTCTCACACATGTTCGTAACTGGGTATGATGTGTTTAAAATAAAGCCCTGAATAGGGTACAATGTGTAAGTATTTTGGTTCTGTATTTGTTTATATATTGGTCATTATCTTCACTCAATCACTCATCCAACTATTATTTCTATCTTTTTAACTACATTCCAGACACTGTGCTACTGACAAACAGAACGTAGTCCTTTCCCTCCTGGAGCGAAGTCTGTAGTGGGAGTCAGGCCATGGGACAGTCATCATAATACAGACCACACAAGAGGATTAGAGGAACACGAAAGGGGACAAATCCCTTTATTAGGATTTGTTCTGTAAAATTTGGATTCAGTCAAAAGTTCGCACTCAAGGATCCAGAAGGCCACATGTGGTCCCGAGGCCACAGGCTCCCCACCCCTGTGCCCATTGTTGAAGGTGATAATGACAGTGAATGGTTGCAAAACTTGTTGATGGGAAGGAGAAGGGCTGGGTGATTCCCTAACTTGAGCGCCAACCCCTGAAGAATCAACCGCTGACAGAACTATCCCCTCAACACCTGTTCCCACCATTGCCCAGCCCGGAGCTCTGGATTTAGCTGGATCCTTCCAGATAGCCCCTTGTTTCATGTCACCTTCTTGCACTGGGAGAAGAGGCAGGGCTCAGCCCTTCTGGCCATGAGGAACCCACTGTGTAGGGGAGACAGTGACTGGGGCCATAGGCATCTCCAAGAAAGGCAGCTCGGAGCAAACACAGGTTTGTGCTGTTGGCCCAGAGCTGCCTGGAGCCCTGGCCTCCTGGCCCCTGGTGGGCTGCTTGGAACCTAATGCAAAGGGCTCTTTGTGCCCCGAGTAGGAGTTCATATTAAAGGTTTTATATAGGCTTTTTGTCTACAGGTCTAGGCGCCACACTCCCCAATCTGAGGTGCCTGTTGTCCAGATGTTTTGCTGGACATCTCTTGGGGCTGGGTGGGCACATCGTGCTGACTTCTGCAGGGGCTGCCCCACACGAAAACACGTGCCGTGAGGCTCTTGTTACCTGCTCCGCAGAGTCAGTGGCTCTCTCCCCTGTGATGCTGTGAGCCAAGACACTTTAGATAAAAATCAACTAAGAACTTCGCTTGAGCCTGGGAGAGTCACGTTGCCCATTCTCTGAGCATCGCTGCTCGCTGTTGCTGTGGCGATGCCTCTGCGTGGAGCGGGAGGCCTTCGTGGTGTGGCTGTAATGATGCATTTTAGATGAGTGTGCTCCTAGTTGACAGGTATAAATCCCCTTTGCTTTATGGCAACATAGTCTGTAATGCAGCTATTAACTGGTAGGTTTTTATTTTAATCTCCTGTGCTCTTCAGAGAAAAGAAAAAAAAAAAAGAGCTCCCCCCGAGGGAATATGGAGTTTAAGTTTGACTAAACTCAAGTGATGCAAAATCAGTCTTCTCAAGCATGCTTTGTTGTTCATCCAGGGCCTCATGCACAGCCTGTCACATAGTAGGGGCGCAGTAATGCTTGGGTCCTCCTCCTCCCTAAATGACCGGCAAGGACAGGCCCCTGCAGGGCTGTTGGTTTAATGGACCTGACACAGTTTGAGGAAGGAAGTGCTCTGTTCTCTTGTGTTGGAGGACATGGTTCACCCTGTGATTCTCTCTCCATGCAGGTGGCATCTGATGAGACCCAGTGGCGTTACACTTTGTTGTGCAGGTGTGAGAATCGCTGCTCTCTTGTTCTTACAGAAGTTGGAAAGGAAACTTTGCCTTTCTGTCTCCGAGGCTGCCTGCAGACTGCTGGGCTCTGCTTGCTGCACGTGGGCCAGCCCAGAGACCGTTTCCCCAGCCAGTGGACCCCAGTCTTCCATGGGCTTCAGACTCACTTGGGGTCTGTGTTACACCACAGATCCCACTGTGCCACCTCCACAACTCTGATTTGGAATTTCTGGGGCAGGGCCCCATGCGTCAAGAAACATGGCGCCCAAGCTTTGTAGTCAGAGGAGACTCTGCAGGTTCATGAGACTAAGACTAAGGGAAAGAAGCCCTGCAGCTGGGAAGAAAAAGGGTAGGTGTCTCCTCTTGTCACTGCTGTGTGTTGGCTGAGATGTGTGCAATGCTCTGGGGGCCAAAGGTGCTAAGTGACATTCATTTCTTTACCACCTACTAGATGCCAGTGCTCATGCTATGTGCTGGGAAAACAGCAATGAGCAAGAAATAGCTCCCGTTGCGTGAAATTCACAGCCCAGTGTGTGTGGGCACAGGCAAACGCAAACCAACTACAATAAACAGAGACACATGGTGCAATGATGTAGCATGAACCCAGCCTGAAAGTATTACCTTTTATTGAGCAGTTACTATGGCCTGGGCTTTGTCTTACACACTTTAAGTAAATTTATCATGACAACCCTGCAAGGAAGGTAAGGAAACAGGTCTAGGTTGTTAAGGTAATTGGCACAAGGCCACCCAGTTTATGAAGAGCAGAGCTGAAATGTCATTGCCAAGGACCATGTTCTTAACAGCTATATTATAAAGTCTTTCTAGAGGGAAGGGGCCTATTGTTGACTGAACATCAGCTATGTGAGGGGGTCCCTTAATTGTAGATCCATGACATTTGTGAGGGTGGCCAGAACCATGTAAGGAGAAACACTGTGAACACTTGCAGGCCAGGCACACCTGTCCGGAAGCCACCGTCACATCTATTTGCCAGAGCCTGAACGGATGACAGGTGTGCTGGGTGTTGGTGCCCTTAGACTTCCTGCTGGCTGGGTGGGGCGCATCACCTCCAGCGATAGCTTCCTAGTCAGTTTGCCCAGTGATACGGTTTGGATATTTGTCTCCTCCAAATCTCATGTTGAAATTTGATCCCCAGTGTTGGAGGTGGGCCCTGGTGGGAGGTGTCTGGGTCATGGGACGCAGATCCCTCATGAATGGCTTGGTGCCCTCCCTATGATAATGAGTGAATTCTCCCTCTATTAGTTCATGCGAGAGCCGGTTGTTTGAAGGAGCCTGGTCCCACCTCCTCCCTCTCTTGCTCCTCCTCTCTCCATGTGACACGCCTGCTCCCCCTCCTCTCCTGCCTTGATTGGAAGCTCCCTGAAGCCCTCCCCAGAAGCAGGTGCTGATGCCATGCTTCCTGTACAGTCTGAAGTACCATGAGCCAAATAAACCTCTTTTCTTTATAAATTACCCAGCCTCAGCTATTCCTTATAGCAACACAAAATGGACTAAGACACTCAGTGTACTTGCAACGTGGGCACACACTGCCCTGGTCTCTGTCGCCTTGCCTCTATGAGCCATGGGTGCTGCGTGGATGCCAGCTGTTTCAGCCTACAGGTATGACTGGGAACTACACTTTGCATTTCCATCCTCTGACCACTTTTGGATGTGAGTGAGGTCCTCCCCGCATCCCTCCGAATCAACTCAATCAGGTTGGTGCATCGGTGCTTGGAGACAGCCCCCGTCTGCTGGAGCAGGAGTCAGAGCTCTGCATTTCCCCACGGCCCATTTGCCATCCCACTCACTCCTTTGCACACATTTTATCTGTTAGGGTTTCGGTTGAAGACACTCTTCTTCACTTCCTCTCCTAAAAACAGTCACATCTTGTGTCCCAAGAAGCAAGGCTGCTCCAGTATTAGCTACGTGTCACGAGTGGTCCCCGGCACCTCAGCTTGAAGATGGGCTGCATGGACCAGATCTTAATCCCTTAATCGATGTGCAGTTTCCATTTGTTCTTTTATGAGCTGCTATTTGGGGCCAATTATATTTTAAAAACCACTTCTTTTTCTTTTACTAGGTTCATCAAAAACAGGAAGTCAAAGGGCTGAATATTCTTCCTGTGAATCAACAGAGAAATCTTTCTCATCTGAATAGACAACCGAGGGCCACTTACTCCCAGCAACAGCAAGAATGGAGGGCTGCAAGCTGGACCCCGGAGTATTAGGCAGGCAGGTGTCCCTTTCGTAAGCCGGGGGCACACTGAATAAAGGGGACACATGGCAGGCTGGAGTGGCAGGGCAGGGACAGGTAGCTTCATCCCTGGGTATCATAAATAAGGTGACAGGAAGTGCTGACTAGCAGATCAGAGGCACCATGCATCTCAGTAGCAGTCAAACTGGAATGACAGTCCTGGGCTTTTAGGGGAGCTAGTGAGAGGGGTGCCTGGGTGTGCGGCTGGAGGGGATCTATGTAGGAGATAGGTGCATTTCAACACCTTGTGCTGAATCAAAAACACACACACCATTGTTCCACTGACTCATTTGGCCTCACTGATTCAGTCCAACACTGAATCACAGGTCACTAATTTGTGATTAGCGATTAACCAGTGAGTCACAAGTATCAAGGAAAAGGGATTGATATGGTTCCACATCATTCCATGATCTCACTGGCGTTGCAAGACAATCCTTTCTTGGCTGTTAAGGCAGCTACTTGCTAGAGAGGAGCCATGCAGCACGCTCTTGTCCAAACAGGCTGGTGTGCCTTTGGTAGCAGCCACCTGCCTGCTTCTTCCCAGGGAAGAGGTAGGATGAGTGAGATCATACGCAGAGAATGTTGGAAAATCTGGAGACAAAAACTCTCTATATCTAAGAGCTATTCTGTCACTATCCCCTGTCCAATACAAACAGCCTTTTCTGCCACTGTTCATGGGTGCTGAGAAAACATGATAGCATCTGTTCTGAAACCTGCTCAATCACTCTCATTTCTCACCAGCTACTACCTAAAACCTGTGCTTGGACCAGGCTCTGAGCTTCCCCATGGAAGCTGCTCTCTTTCCTGTTATTATTAATAATAACATGCTGGACTTGTTCTCTGCAGAATCATGTCTTAGGCACCAGTTCTCCTCAGCATCACCAACTCTTATCACCACCTATTTGGGGTGGCCCATGAGGGCCAGTTCTTCTCTGCTCATGGCATTTGTGGCCTCTGGCCTTGTTCATGTCTTCATTTGTTCATCAAGATTGCATTTGGGTGCCTATCACGTGCCACACACCGTGGGATGAGCTGGGGATACAGAGAGCAAGTGTGTAATCTGTGTCTTTGTGATGTTGCAAGTCCAGGGCCAGATCAAGTCAATCTATGCAGCAAGTACAAGTGATCAAATGGTCAGTACGATCAGAGGTGGCATCTCACACCACAGGGACACCTACGTAAGTAGCTTGTTTCATTTGCTGTCGGATGCAACGGTTAAACAATTAGCCCAACTCTCCTTGTCTGTAATTTTTTGTTATTCATTTAGGTTCCTTTTGGAGCCACGCAGTTTGAGTTAAACCCCTCTTCCGCAAGGACAGTGCTTTGGGTATGTGACGATGACCATCTTCTCTTCCATTGGCTTCTCTTCCAAGGCGAATAGTCTCAATGCTGAGCCTATCACTCCCATGCCTTTGGGTCTGGGCCTGTCCCTGTTTTAATTTCTCCCTTCTGGATGTATTCTAGTTTCTCAGTGTCTTTATTGAAATGGGAAGGCTAGAACTCAATGCAATATTCTGGGTTTAGCTGGAGAAAAAAGTCAGAAAGGCATATAAATGAGGAATAATAAGAATAATAAGAATAATAAAATAAAAAAGAGCCTGGAAGTATGTACGTGTGTGTGTGTGTGTGTGTGTGTGTTTGTGTGTTTAACACATGAGTAGAGAGACAGAACATGTTTTTATTTTTAATTTTACATAATGCAAAGTCAGTTCAAAGACTTCTCAGCATAGCATAAGATTTTTACTTTCTTAGATCATTAGACATTTCCATTCTCTGGAGTCTTTATGCTAAACTCTAAGAAAGCTTGATAAAAATGTCTGCCCTACTTCTCTGGGCAGGTACTATGGCTATCATCCCCTCAAGTTCATTTCAACTTCTATTTGACCTTCCTCCAGTGGCTATGGCCTCCGCATCCTGGGTGGTAGATCCTCCATGATGTGTCCATTTCTGAGAAGCTTCTTGATCTAGGCATATTCGTGGCTTTCTCTCCTCATCAAAGCCATGATCAAGCCTTGCTCTGATGCAGACAGCCCTTGAGAAGGCTGGCACGGACTACGCATTGAGCAACTTCAGGTGTGGCTATTCTGATCATATAATCTATGACTAGTGCACAACCTGAGTTCACTCCTTTCTTATTCTAAGGAGTGTACAACCTGTGCAACTACACAGCACCTGGATACATACAGATTGCCTGTGATGTTTGCCTTTAAAGCACAGCCCAAGAATCAGGTTTCTAAAGGGAGACTGTGTCATGTTTCGGAATTTACCTGCCATAGGTGTAGTAGATTGGCACTTGGCACCTGTTCCAACTCTGTATCTCCCAGAATCCTTTGTGGCTAGAGTTATGGATAAAAAGCAGATTCCCCAATTAGATGCAATTGGTCTTTTCAAATATGCAAGGTTTGAAAAGATGAAATGCGACCAAAGGCTAGACTTCTGCAGCTTTGGCTACTGTTGCTGGCAAGCAAGGTCTTTGAAGATGTCGTGCTTTTCTGTAGCAAAATTCTATCGATAGTTACCAGCTTCATGTGAATAGAAAAGAAATCGTAGCAGCATGCTGGTAGTTTCCAGATCTCACAGCTCTGATGGTGTGTTCTGGAACTCAAGCATTCCTGTGGCACTCCCACCTTCTGACTGGGGCAGAGGGAGTCAGTTCAGTGGTTGGAATACGGGACGTCATTCCTGGAGATTCAACTACAGCCTGCCCCCTCCAACAATTGTGTAAGCACTGAATTCCTTGTATTAAATCCCTTTGTGTTTAAAATTGCTAGCACAGTTTCTATTTTCTGCAACTGACCTCTGACAGATACATTTACCAAAAGTGGTGTGTGAAAGGTGATTTCAACTCTGTTAGTGTAATTAAGAGGTGTCTTGCGGTCACTGCTGATAACTCGGTCTAAAGAGCACTGTAAGGACTTGAGTTCTAGTCCTGAGTCTGCTGTTTCTGCACCTATGCCTGTGACCTTGAACAACTCACTTCAGCTCCCAACATTCTTTTCCTTGTCTATCGAATTGGACACCTAACCCTTGCTTTGCGTATGTGCCCGTATATGGAGAGAATGCACGTGAAATGGGCTTTGAGCAACAAAATGTGACTGCTCTCTTTTTTCCTTAGTATAATACACCCCTCCAATGCCCAATCTCTTCCTTTAACAAACTATCAGCTAGAAAATACCTCTTTACCACAAAGTGGGAAATAAAATCAAATGTCCTGCCTTATGTTTTGTTTAGGAATTTCTGTGGCTATTTTCAAACCAATGTCCTGAGACCCTGGAGAGAGAGCGGACACAGAAGCAGACATCTATAAATGAAGACGTGGAACGCTGGGGAGGTCAGGGGACCTTTCAGAGCCAGACAGCTATCAAGGTAAGAGGTTAATGTTAATTCAATGTCAATTCAATGGCTTTCCAAGAAGTCCTGTGGAAAAGGAGTCAGGTTATAAAATCAAATGACACCGTGTTGATGGCGAACCATTAACCCCCATAGCCAGTATGTATTGGATATCTGCGATGTGCAAGGCTTTCTGCTAGACAGTGGGGCTCTACGCTAGATGTTAAAATAAGTATATTAGGGGAAATTGTACTGTATGCAAATTATATGTCAGTTAACCTGACTAATTAAAAAGAAAGACAGGAAAAAATCTAATAATAGTTACCAATTTTCTATCCCTAACAAAGCCTGCTTGTGGTGTCTGTTTGCCCACTGCAAGGGTGCTGGAAGTCATGCTTCTACGCAGGCCATTGCTCTTTGTCACGTCCATGACTGCCCTCACACCACTGTTCCTCCTGGTGGGGACACCTTCCCCACCCATCTCTGCCTACTCAACTCTCAGCTCCTGATGGGCCCTGGTCCAAGGCCACCTACTCTCAGAAGGCTTTCTTGAGTCTCTTTAGCCTAAGTGAATTCCTCTCTCTGCTGTCACCATCCTTCATGTACGCTAACGCTGCTGGGAAACATTTTTCGGTCTCATTTGAATTTCTTGTTTTCATTGTTTCATTATTTTTTAGTTATTTAGATACATAACTATAAAATACTTATACATTTTGGTTTGCTATTATAGTTAATAGGACTTGGCAAAGTGTAGCAGTACGTAGTGAATAAAGTTTGCTGAATTCAGTTTTGATTGGATCCTACGTCTATTTTACTGTGTTGAATAGTTGAAAGAAAATAGCCATAAAATAGCTGTTGGTGAGGCCCGAGTGAGAAACATCATGTAAATCTCCATCTTTCCTACTCTCCATGTGAACAAGTGCATGACCATCTTGTTGGAGGCAGATAATGGATTATTATTAGAATGATAAGAAATGATGTCACTGTTTAGGTTTAAGTCTAATTCTAGATAGTGCCAGGTAAATGAAATGTCAGGGAGAAAAAAAGTCTATAATTTATTCAAGTCCTGATTAAATTGAATAAATGAAGTACATAGGTGTATTCTGTAAGCAGTTATCCTATGCACATTATTGAGTTACTATTTAATTTTTAAGAATGTATGTATCCCTTTGAATTTAGGAAATAAGAACAACAGAAAGACAAGAAAAAGAATCATCTAAGAGAGAGAAGAAGGCTTGCAAGTACTTGCTTGAAGAAGTGAAATCTAAGAAGTCATTAAAAAAACTATTAATGTTATTAATAAAATGCCATACATTGCATAGCACTTTAAAGTGTATAATATTTTTTTTACATATATTATCTTATTAGACCTATTATACCAAGTTGGCATAGGAAAAATTGATTTAGTCCAGTGATATATCTCTTTGACCTCTGGACATACCAAATTTCATTGTAAATGATTTAGAGAAATATGCCTATCTGAAAAGTTTATTAGCTGCCATTTTACTTCAAGATGTCAGACTATATCATTAAGAACTTAATACCATTTAGTAGCTGACCAGTTAGGGTCAGAATCAACCAGTGTTACCCTGAAACTGACAGGAAAAAGAAATGATTTTCTTTAAATGAGAACTTTGCTCAGATGGGTGATAACGTTGGATGACCATGGATGTGAAGTACTTATTAAGGTCAAAATCTGCACAAAACAAAAGATGCTAAACACGATGTCTGTTTCTCTCTCTGCCTTGTATTGATAGTATGTATCCACACCAACAGACACAGAAAGCATATGGGGTATGATCTAAAATATTCAAGGTCCAGGAGAGCTGGTCACAGACCTGAGATGTACTGGTGAAGCCACACCATGCAGAAGAAGAGGAAGGAAGCAGGGAAACAAATGCAGGCTTCCATAAGGGATGGTCCAAGGAGTAGGAGGAGATCAGTAGGCAGAACTATATCAAGGAGAAGCCAAGTGCCTCGAGAATTAGGTCAAGTCAATGTCAAACACTGTAGAATGGTTACGTAAGGATGAGGATGGATTTAGTATTCAATTGTCCAAGTTGACTTTAGCGAAAGCAGTTTCAGAAGCATTGTGGATGCAGGGCCATGTATTCGTAGGTTAAGGAGAGTGTGGTGGGCAGCATAGTGACCCTCTCTCCTCCATCCCCAAAGATGTACTTGTCCTAATCTTGGAACCTGAGATATGTTATTTTACATGGCAAAAGAGAGATTATGCAGTTGTGACTAAGGGTACAGACCTTGACATAGGGAGATTATCCTGGGTTATCTGGGTGGGACCAATTTAATTATGTGAGCCCTCAGAGGTCAATGAGTCAGCAGGAAGGAGTGGGTCAGACAGATACGATGTCGCAACTGGATCCGCGACAGCTGACTTTGAAGATAGAAGAAGAGGGCAGAGGCCAAGGAATGTGGTGGCCTCTAGACCCTGAGAACAGTTCTCAGTTTATAGCCAGGAAGAAAATGGGGACTGCAGTCCTACAACTGCAAGGAATTCGGTCAGCTACCTCAATATGTAGAAGGTGGATTCTCTTCTAGGGTCTCCAGAATGGGACGCAGCCTGCCAACACCTTGACTTTAGTCTGCGGAGGCCCATACCAGAATTCTGATCTATAAAACTGTGTGTTAATAAATTGGTGGTGTTTAAGCCACCAAGTTTGTACTAATTTGTTACAGCAGCAACAGGAAACTAATACAGAGCCATTAAGACTTAAGAAACAATGAAAAGTCAACTAGTTTTTGGAGAGGTTTGATGGTTAAAAATATAAGATTTTGAAACTTGGAAATATATCAACAGGAAACATTTTGGAGTCACTTTTTTTCGGAGTGGGAGTTGGGATGGTTCCATTCAGAGTTATACCCAGATGTCTGATGCTACATCCTTTTAGCTCTTCACCTGAAGGTGGCTGACTGACATGTAAGATAACAATATTTACTGTGGGGACTGTAATACGTCCTCCTCCACCCCTCGCCATTGCCATTTATTTATTTATTTACCTAAGTATCTATTTATTTACTGACTTTATTTTTTAGAGCACTTTAGATTCAGTCAAATTGAGCAGAAGGTACAGGAATATCCGGTATATCCCCTCCCCTCCCGCACTGCCTGCCCCTCGTCCACTATCAATATGTTGCCCAGAGTGATACATTTGTTACAATGGAACATACAATGACACGTCATCCTCCCGAGTCCATGGTTTACACTAGCGTTCACTTTTGTCGTAATACCTTTTTTTAACCTAAAAATAGAGAGGTCCCGTCAGCAACCTTTGATGCTTGATTTTCGTTGACACTGATTTCCCTGCTGTAATCATGCCGTAGCCCGCTGGAGCCCACCCCACGGCTTGACACAAAAGCGCACATGCAGTCGAAGGCACCCTTAATGTTTGCGGCTCTGCCTCCTCCAGCGTCTCTCGCTCAGCAGTCCGGCTATTTCAGTAAGTGCTTAATGTGTGCTCCAGCCTTGTTGTGGTATCATTTGGATGATTGCACGCTGGGCTGACACAAATTAGAGGCGGCAAATGCATTACAGGCTGGTCGTTATCAGCTTGCTGGGGATTCAGTCGATGGAATGGTGGCAAACCTCAGACGTTCCACTGAGACGCAAGCCTGTCTTGTGCGCTTTCCACATCCTGTCCCTTCCCCTCATGCTCTGTCCCTCATAAAGGCTGTCTCTCTGCTGTTTGATGAAAACGTGTCGTAGGGCTGCTGTTCCAGTCTTGCCCACCCCCTGGGAACATAGAAATACCAACTGGTGAAGACCTTGTTATTGGCTTTCAAATGAGGAAGTGTTTGGGGCACTGTATTAATGGGTCATGGGTGTTTCTAAACATCTTTTTCTTTGGTAATTTTACACCTTTCAATGTATAAAATTTTGTACACAATACATACAGTTTTGAAATTTCCGAGGATATTGCAACTGTTCCAACTGTACTCATTTGGTTTTGAAAAAAATGTGCAAGAAGCCAATCTATGTGTATTTACTATATGCTAAGTACCCTAAGTATGGATTCCAATGCTACACCATTGATTTTTTAACACCGGTAAAGGTCTACAAATCTAAGACATTCCTTTACTTTTTCTGCATCCATCTGTGTTTTTCTTTTCCAACCATTATATGGAACTATTGTTATTAAGCATTTCTTTATGGTCATCATTCAATCCAATTATTAGATGTTTCACAGAGTGCTAGGCACTGAACTAATAATAATACTAACAGTAATAATTCTACTTATGATGATAATGATCATTGGTCTAGTTCTCTGTCTCAGGTGCTCTGGGGGACTGAGCAGGTACCTATGGACACATGCATGGTTTTGTAGGACACATAAAAGGGCACATGCATGCTCCCCTTCCCCACAGAAAGGCACAGAGCTCAGCCTTTTGCTTTAGTCCCAAAAGAATTCCCTTTATCCCAAGGGGGCACAATTATGAAACAACAGTGTTGGAGGAGGTCACCTTCTGTGAGCTGCACTCTGTGGGTGTATATCCTTCCTGTCTTAGCTGTCCTAGGTCTGCTCGTCCTAGGCAGTAACTGGGTCAGTCTTCCTTATTAGTCACATCTGCCAATAGGGATACTGGACAATATAGGTAAATTCATAACTAATTCTCTCCCGGTGTTTGCTCCAGATCTTTGGGACCAAATCCTACTTGTCCAGGTCCTATGAAGCTATCTTCTTACTATCAACACTAACACACACCCCCTTGTTTGTCCTCTCCTTTCTTGGAATTCCTTGATGGTTTTCTGATATTTGAGACCTGAAAAAATTTATTCTTGCATTGATTCAGCAGTTAGTGTTTATTAACTACTGTGAAATTTTGCCAGACACTGAAGATAATTAGTTGAGTAAGATACTGCTTCTGCATTTTGAAGTCTACCATCTGTGACTTATTTTTAATTTATGTTTCCCTGAGTTTGGGGCACTTATCTGATATGCACCAAACGTCTTATTGGGTGGTCCATTCTGGAAGAGCAGCTGATGTAAGCTGGAGTCAAGTTGGGTGTCAAGGCTCACGACTACCTTCTTTTGAGCATCAGAGGGCATCCTGCATGCACTTCATGTCTTCGGCTGGAGAAATGCCCTTGTTCATGCCGTCTTTGACCTGGAGGGACCACATTGACCTCTGTGAGGGCCTGTGGCTCATCAGGGGACCCGATGACACCCAGGTGTCAGGGAAGCTGTGACCCTGTGGCACCACCGTGATAGTCAGGTGGGGGGACATCTTGAAATACACCCTTAAATGTGAAGCTTGAATATTTCAAAAATTAAAAGCATATATATTTGTATTGCATTTCATTTGTATAGTATGTAATTCAATACTAGTAATCACTAATTTGGATAAATATACTAATCTAAATAATTCCTTTCTTTATTGTATGGAACACTATGTCAATGATATAAAAGAATACACACCCACAATATTGCAGCTTGATGGATATATGTGTGTATATATTTTATATATGTGTGTGTGTATATATATATATATGTATGAAATAACTTTCCTATTTGTAAACTTAATGGAATTACTGTAGAATGTCACCCATCAGGAAAGGAAGAAGTATGTGTGAGCACTTTCAGGGGAGTTTTTCTGCATCTGAGCAGTTGCAAATACTTTGGCAGTTTAACTGGTTATGAGAAAGAAAGAGGGAAGGTGCAGAGGACAGAGGTCTGCAGACGTCCAGGGTGGCTTTTTGAGTTTTCACGTTCAGCAGAGTCGATGGTGCTAGGGCTGGGTGTCGGGGGTCTGGGAGTGGGGGCTGAGAGGGCTGGGTGCTGGTGCTTGGGCACAAATACCTGAACTGGGACAGACGTGGATGGGTGGTTCAGACCAGAAAATACGATTTGCCTTCTTTTCATTCAGCTTCACTCTAGGCTGAATGATGATTGGTTTTCGTTCAGCTGGTGCCCCAAGAGTAGCTCAGAGAAGGGGAAGCATTTTCCACCGATTTTGCTTTCTAGAGGTTGATGTCCCCACCTGGCTCTGGCCAGCCGGCAGCCTTTAGTCTCAGGGCAGCCACACCTGATTTCACACCTTGTGTGCGTTCTGGGGCAGGGACCTTCCCCTGTTGCATCTCGTGGGCACCGAACACTCCAGCCAAGGAGATCCGTAACTAGCTCCTCCCGGATCGGAGGCTTCCTGGGTTTGCGGACGTCCCCGCGTGGAGGACTGGCCCGGCTGCCGAAAGCACACACGCCATTGAAGCAATTCTATTAAGAAGAAGGAAAAGAGAAAACCACACAGAACAACTAACTCCCCCAGACACACCTTCCGGGGCCACTGTCCGCACCGAGCCCTGCGGCTCTGCACCACGTGGGAAAGGAGGAGGCGCCGCGAAACGCGACGACAGGAAGCCCGGCGGGACCGGAAGTGGCCGAGCGGAAGTGGTCGGCAGCGCCCTCCCGCCACATGGGGGGATTCCGAGGGGCTGACCTGGGGAAAGATGTGATGACGGGAGCCTAACAACGAGGATCTCGGAACAAAACAAAACGCCATTGTCGCCACCTAACCAGCCAGGGGCTTCCGGAGCACTACGGGTTCCACCCCTAGCCGGTGTGACCCAGCCAGACCATCCATCCCCAGAGCGCCTCAGTATCCTCTCAGTAATCCGTTCCAGCGTCCAGCATTCCTCAGTCTGGAAAACTTGTCTCACGTCTAACCTGCATCCCTCATGCTGCAGCTGAAGTCCACTGCTTCTTGCTCTGTTCCGGTGGACATGGAAAAGAACTGGTCACCATTTCCTCCCTAGGAATCCTCCAGACACTTGATGACTTAAAAACAAATTTTTTCCCCCCACTCCGTTGTTTAGAACTTCTCTCGTAATTGGTAAGTTCTGGAGAATCTCTATGCTCAGGGGAACATGATCGAGTCACCAAGCAAATTAAGTGCAGCAACAAGCACCCCTGTTCTGGTCTGTCAAGGAAAACCCTTTGCCTTGAACTCTCGATTTCCAAACAGAATGCCCCACACTGTTTAAAGAGTATTTTGTTTTCCTTTTCTGGAACCCATTGTGTGTTGCGTCAAAGACAATGAGCTGTTCACACAGCTGCAGTCGTCCAAGTGTTAAACTTCCTGCGCAGGTCCCTTTTGGCTTTCAGAGAGAAGAGTAAAACCACCCGAATGAGGGGTGTGTGTTCGTGTGTGTCTGTGCGGAAGCACAGGGGGGTGGCTGGGGCTGGGGGCCGGCTATGTCCTGCTTTCCAGCTTGAAGCATTCATGGCCTCTTTCTTCCAGGCTTGGGAGACTGTCCTCGCACTGACACACACTGTGGAACTGCATAATGCTTGGCAAGGTCTGGGGGCCAGTGAGCCAGATCGGGCGGGGAGCATTCCATTATTATAACACAATGCCGTAATAGGATACAAAATTCTTTTCATATTAATTCTTTTGAAACAGGAATCTTAAAACTCGACTTTTACACTGAAAAGGGAGGTAAAATGGAGCCAGCTCTTTGTAGTGTTTTTGCAACCAGAGTTACGTTATGCGTCTTGAGTGCTACGTGGGCCTTAGCTGCGTGGGCTCTGCTTCCTTAGCTTCTAGAAAGGGGTGGGCTCCTCCTAGGAGAAGCATGGAGCTCACTCCATTGACCAGCTCGGAACCTTTTCGTGGAGGCCTTCCCTGGGAGGCTCTCAGTTTGTGGGATGCTGCTCTTAGGAAATTGCCCCTTCTGGAAGGCTGAGCTCATTCTTCTTGCCCCATGACCAGAGTGTACCCAGGCCTCCTCAGAGGACTTGGGCTTGCAATGCCTGCAAAGCTGACAGTGACCGCGCCTGTCTCTGAGTGCAGTGCTCTCACCTCCACCTGCCTCTGAGGTGCTGGAGTGATGTTCACGGCCAGGGCTGGGGCAGGCAGGGTGCCCTCCTGCTTGGGCCTCTCGTCCTGAGCCTAGCACAGCCCTCTGTATCTCTTGTCTTGTTGTTGACAGGCCAACTCACAGACCAGCATGGCCACTGGGACCCAGAGACCTGGATGCTATTTCAAACTTGGCTGTAGTCCCTGGGCTTCGGTTTCCTACCACAGAGCCCGGGTGGAGAAGTCATTGGGCAGGGACTCAGCTAGGCGGCCGACTTGGGGTGGATACCAGGAGACAGACGTGGGACTTTTGCTTCATAAAAGTGTAGAAAATGAGTTTAACAGTCCTTGTGACCTGGGCCATCTCAAGAGCAATTTCTGACATTGGCAATGGTAAGGATTGAAATATAGTCTAAGAAACCCTTACAAACTCTGTGGAGTTCCAGTATGTCTTTGATAATAATTGAAACTCTTACCCTTAATTCATTCTTCTACTTACTTTTGAAGCATATGTTTATTTAGAATATTTAAAGAAAGCCCTTCCTAAAATTGTCTATAAACTTAAAGTGCAAAGAAACAGCATTCTCCAGGCCTCCCCCATGAGATCAATTCCTTTTCAAGTCCCCTGCAAGTTAGGGGCTGCCTGGGCACTATCTCAAACTCTTTCAACAACACCTTGTGGGGAAATGATGATGCATTTTCTTATTTGCCACTAGTTTTCTGTTTGTTGTTTGAATGAAAGAGACTCCACATGTAAATGTGATTATTACTGTCTGAATTTCTTCTGTGCAAGTTGAGTACCAGAATCTCCTGGGTTGTTTGTACGGGATGTAGGCCTGAATTTCAACAGTAAATATCAATTAAAGAAAGCAATAAAATCCATGAAAAAACAGACACTGCTAAAGGGGACCACAGGCCCCCCAGGGCTACAACTCTGAGGGTGATCAGTGAGTGACCATGATTTAATGAAGTGGCGCTCCCTCCGATTAGGGAGAAGTGGGCCTGGCATCTTCTGCAGCATAAATACCGTGTTTCTGAGCGTGCCAAGCAAATGCTTTCAGAGTTTGAATTCTCTCCCAGCCTGAGCGAGCTGGCAGTGGACAGCAGAGGACATTCCACTGAAATTGGGCCATCGGGAGCTGAAGACAAAGGCAGCTGATTCAAGTGCACCAAATTGGCGTTTCTCTAATCAAATATATTAAATTCACCATCATTCTTGATTGTTTTAATGGGAAGAAAGGGCAGCTGTGCCCTTCATTTCCTGAGCATTTTATTTAATGCTGTGGGGGTTGGAGGGAGGGGAGGCCCGCTAGAGGAGGGTGGGAAGTGGAGAGAGGTAGAGATGGCTAAGAAAGCTACAGGAAGCTAATGTCTTTTGTCTTAAAAGTAAAATGATTTTGCATGCTGTTCAAATCCACACTGAGAGTTCCCAGCGCCATCACTCACTGAGAAAAAACCCGAGATAACCAATTTAGAAAGCATTTTTTACATGGAAGTAGAAAAGCAGCCCCAGACAAACTGGGGGCTTGGAACACTTGGGCAAAGAAACCGCGGTGACTAGTGTTAAACAGATCTGCTGCACTGGTCACACGGAGGCCTGCTCAGTGGAGCATTCGTCCCTGCCCCACCCCCCTCATATCTGTGCTTTGTACAAAAGGATTTAAATTTCAAGTCGCTTGGGGGAACTCATCACTCCTCCTTTTATAACCTAAGCTAAGAGCAGAATTCACAAAAGGCCTTTTTTCACCATTTGAACAATGGGATTTAAAATTCCAGTTGAGAACCTGATGGCCCAACTTATTTTTTTTTTAAATAGTTTTGCAGACGGTCCAAGCATGAGGCTTCCTGGACAGAGCACAGCACTGCCTACGATGTCTTGGTGTGCACCTCAGCTGCAGAGGCGAGCTTGGGCGCGTGCTCTCACTTCCCCTGGCTGCTAAGTTGATAGCAGGATGAACCTGAAAGAGATAAAAACCAGACGTTCCACTGTGTCATTCATGATGTCACTCCATTGTAAGGCAGGACACTTAGGTAGACATTGTTTTAGTGCTCGGAGCTTCGCACACACAAATGCACTTCACAAAGGAACCAAGCTAGGAGCTGCGGCGCGGGGCTCACAGGCTCACACAGGCTAACGTGGTTCCCCCAGAGAAAGGGCTTTGGAAAGTGGTGCCTGTTACAGCCTGAAGCCAGCCTGTTTCTGAGCTGGAACGTGAAAGGCAGCTGGCTGTGTCAAAGGGGCAGAGAATAAAGCCACAGTGTAAAATGAAGACACAATTCAGCAAAGAGAAGATGCTATTAAAATGGTTTCTACTCCTCCAGCAGCTTCTTTTAGAAACAAATGATTCTGTTCTTCTTCTCAATCAAAAAAAAAAAAAAGGAGATGGGGGTTCCTTTCAGGAAAATGTTATTGGACTCTTTTTAAATGTCCCCATTGGAAGGGAATTAAAGGGTATGGCATAAGGCGGCGTCTGTGAACTCAGGGGCCATTGTATCAGGACACACAATGCAGGCTAAATGAAGCTCTCCATCGTCTGGAGGAAATCTAATAACTCAATCAGTCAGCTCCAGTCTCTGGGCATCCACGGTGGGTCTCCCTTCAAGGAGGGTCCTTACTTTGCCATGAGACAGCTGGGTGCGGCAGGCTCAGGGAGAAGATGAAATTGCCACAGCATTCCTCCCCACGCCCCCTCCCGCTCTCTCCCTCCCTTGCACACAATGTCCTTCTGTCCCTGTGGCCCCCACCCCTCTGGGATGGCCTGAGATGGTGTGGAAGCAATCGCCAGGGAGCAGTCAGCAACCAGCATCGTCCTCTTGCAGTGGCTCTGTGGGGCAGCCTTGGAGTCACGTCCAGAGCCAGCAGGCCCTGGGGAAGCCCCGCTGTTCTCGGCTTGGGTCTGGGTGGCGCTGGGGGTGGCCATCTCTTCCCACCTGTGGCTAAATCATATCTACTATATAAAGATGTGTGAGTTGAGTGACTGAATCAGAAGAGTCTGTGGCGATACCCAGCACATAGTAGTATATCCTCCCAAACATCAGCTTCCCTTGTAACCCAGCTAGTGTCAACCTTCAGAAAAGCCTATTTAATAAAAATCTGCATTATTCTAAGAGGCCTGAAATTTAAATAGAAATTATACAGCACTTCCACATCATAGGTTGTGGGTTCCTAGACATTTCCATTTCAGAGATAAGTGAAGTTGAAAAAAAATCAGAATTGTTTGCAAAATAAAAAAGATTGTCAACTTTTTATTTTGGCCAAGGAAGTTTGTTAAAACATAAATCTCGTCTACTCTTATTATCATTTCAAAAAAGTAAAGTTACAATGACTAATCAATCTTTACTGGGAATGCATCAAACTGGCATATCCAAGTCACAAGTGTATTTTTATTATACATAAAATATATGTGAACAATGCCCCTCCTTTTCCTACTATTTATAATTTACTGTGGAACATGAGAGTGTATCCCATTTTGCTACCAGTATGGGGCTGGTCTTAGGAAACCACTACCTTAAGGAATAACGTTAACTTATTTATATTCTTTTATGTGTTTGTGCAAACTAGTCTCTGCTATTGTACTTCTTTTCCCCCTACCCCTGTGTGCACAGACACACTCATGCCATTTATGTTGCTTTGGCCCACCCAGTCCCCCCAGAAATTTCCAGAAGTGAGGAAAATGCTTTGCAAGTGCCATGCATTTCAATTCTGCACCCTTCCTCCCTCCCATTAGAAGTGACATGGAGAGGGTCGCTCCTCCCCCTCTCAGAAGCCCACTGAGCCTGTGTCTGGGAGAGAGGGCCCGTCCTCTGCCCTCCCATCGGCCTCCGCAGCACTTCAGGGCTGCCTGGCTGCCCCCAGCCCTCTGAGCGAAGTACAATGTACACAGAAAACCAAGCCGACCTCCTCCCTCGCCCTCCTGTGGCCTCACTTGGCGGGGGGCATCTTATGGGACTTCCCACCATCTCCTGTCTCAGCCACAACTTTTCCTGTCCTGGCCCAACTCCTTGGGAGGAAGGGATTTGAGTCACTCTGTCCCCATGTTTCTCTCTCTCCTGGCAGCAGAAGGCAGGACCTCTGGGTTTAGAAAAGACTGTTCCCCAAGAGCGGGCGCCTGGGCTAACTTTTCACCAGCTGGGGGTCTGGGACCTCACCCCGTGTGGAGTCGGGTACAAGGGCCGACTGTGCAGGAGTGCGGTGGGAGACTGGATGGCGTGCCACCTCCTACTGATGCCAGTTCTTACACTGTGGCCTCATGTGTTGTGAATTATAGAAATACCAGACACACCACACCCACAATTAAATATGAGCACCAAAAACCTCTTTCAGTCCAAGCGTAAGTGACTTTGAAATGCTCTGCGAGGCTGGCTTCCATTAGAGCCAACAGAGTGGGGCTTGGACCAGCTTGTGCCCCACTAGGCTGCCTTGTTTCTGCTGCTTTAAAGTTTCTGCCACCAGCAACTATGGTTGTGCTGGGATCACATTTTCCCTGCAAGGGCAGTGACCTCTCTTGTAGACATATTTCTTCTCCATGGGAGGTCTCTCCATGGTCAGAAAGGAACACACAGAAAATCCATTAGGCCCAATATCTAATCTCTTTCGGGGGTAATAGATGTCAGTGCTACTCCCTGGGATCTGAGTCAGACATCTGCAGCCTCCTGAAGCTGGGAGAGTGGCTGAGCTCATCGATCAGCTGGCAGGCCACACAGACAGCAGGCGCTGCCACCTCCCTGCTCACTGGGGCCTGGGTCCCATGAAACGCAGATGGCAGCAACGCACCCAGGGTGGCCAGGGCCTTCCTCTCTGCTCTCTCCCTCCCCTCTGCTGCTTGGTGGAGTCTAGTTCTGGCAAAGTGTGGGGGAGAAAGCCAACAAGGAAGTCAGGTGGGGTACACATTTAAGCAGGGCTTGGTCTTTTTTGGGCTTGTGAGACTCTTTCGAAGTGATTTAGACCATAAAGAACAACGGTGCTTGTTTTTCATTTGGGAGGCTTCAGTCCTACCAAGAAGCTTCTTAAGTGTTAAGAGGCTCACTGAGGTTGGTGTGCTCTCTCTTCATGTGGTTTGCAGTTCTCATGTTTTACTTACTTTTGATGTGGTGGCTGGAGCCAATGAAAGCTATTCCCCTCCCCGCCTTCCCCCAGCCCCAGTTCAAAGTTATAAACTGAGAGTTTTTGGTTTCTGTCTTCAACATTTCCTCTCTTTGACGGGCACCGTGCTAAGAACTGACAATGCCTTGGGCACTCCCAGCCTGCCTGGGGACAGAGAGAGGACTCCACCATTGCTCTCTTGAAGGTCACCAACACCCTCTTAATCGTCAAATCTAAAGCTCCTCTACCTCTCTCCAGTTCCGGGCCCTGAAGATCCTCCCATGTTTAGTCATTATTTTACTCAACAGATATTTACTAGGTGACTAGTGTACATGCTGTAGGAAGTGGTACACACAGCATCGTGGTTAAAAGTAAGTTCTGGTGCTGGAGCATCTGTCTCCACATCCAGCCCTGACCTGTCTTAGATGTGTGAGCCGGTTAAGTTATGCAGCCTCTCGGGGGCTCAGTTTCGTCACCTAGTTAATGGGGTTAACAGTATGACCCACCCCATAAGGCTCTGTAGAGATTAGGTACAGTAACACGAGGGATGTGCTTAGAACAGTGCCCTGGCACATTGCAGGTGCCCAGTAAATGTCGGCTTCTGCAATCATCACTATTATTACTATTATTACACACTACATTAAGCACGAGGGTACAGCTAATAGTCACGGGTCCTTGCTCACAGAGCTTCCAGGCCAGTATGGGGAGCAGCCATGTAGCAGGTGAGCATGAGTGTGCTCAGACGGAAACAGCCAGAACCCAGCTGTGTGTCTGACAGCTGTGCTACTCACTATCCTGTTTCCCTTGGCCCCTGATGGTTCTTTCTCTATCTCCCTCACTGACTTGTCTTTCTCTTTTCTTGCACAAAGTAGTGGCACCACAGGATCCTGTCGTTTCTTTCTCACACCTGCACGCCATATCCCGACTTTCCAATAGGGCTCACAGGTTGGCATCAGGATGAACAGAAAGTTTCACAGCTGTCACCCAGGTGTCATCTAGGGCAGGGGGAGCAACTTGCATGTGCTGACTTCCTTCTCAGAGGCAGGTAGCTGCAGATGGCCTCCCCGCTCAGCCACCATGTCTCCTGCAAGTCATCTAACCTTTCTATGACTCAGTTTACCCATCTCTAAAAAGGAAGTGATAATACTCTCTTTGTGGGATTAATTGGATATATATGTACACACACATATATAATACATTTGTACTCTCAGCTAAGTATATAGTGTATATGCACACATAAACATATATATACATATAAATGTATACAGTTTCTGGAATATGGCAAAGTAGCCCTGTACAGTGGAATTCAGCCTTGTGTAGTCACTAACCTGGGAACAAGGAGACAGAGTTGACTGAGACAGGCTCACGTCCTGAAAGGAGTTC
>CAUYSK010125950.1:0-37078 GCA_963575035.1 Avahi laniger
CGGGGAGCACTAAAGGGAGGGAAGGGCATGCCTTTAACCTGCATTTGGGTGAGGCAAAGACATAAAGTGTAACTAGAATGTTTGTACCCTCACAATACCTTGGAATAATAATATAAAAAAAAATAAAAAAAATAAAAAAAAAAAAGAATTCAAAACAGCCACTTTAAGGAAACTTTGTAATCTACAACATAACACAGAAAAGCAATTTGGAAATTTATCAGAGGAATATAACAAAGAGATTGAAATAATAAAATAAAAATCAAACAAATCTTGGAACTGAGAAATACATTTGCTGAACTGAAAAATTCATTAAAGGTTCTCAGCAATGGAAAAGATCAGGCAGAAGAAAGAACCAGTAAGCTCAGGCCAGGAATGGTTGCTCATGCCTGTAATCATAGCATTCTGGGAGGCCAACTGGGAGGATAGCTTGAGTTCAGGAGCTCAACACCAGCCTGAACAAGAGTGAGACTCCGACTCTATCAAAAAGAAAAGGGAAAAAAAAAATACACAAAACAACAAAACCCAGCCAGGCGTTGTGTGACTATAGTCCCAGCTACCAGGGAGGCTGAGGCAGAAGGATCACTTACAGCCCAGGATTTGGAGCTTGTGGTGAGCTACAATGACATCCTTGCACTCTACCCAGGGACACACAGTAAGACTCTGTCTCCACACCAACAATGAAAAAAAAACGAATCAGTAAGCTCAAAGACAGGATCTTTGCAAATACAGTCAGAGGAGAAAAAAGAATGAAAAGGAATAAAGACTGACTATGAGATATAGAAAATTACCTCAAAAGCCCAAACCTAAGAATTACTGGAGTTCAAGAGGGAGTTGAGCAAGAGTAAGGGCTAGAAAGTTTATTCGAAGAAATAATAACAGAAAACTTTACAAAACTTGAGAAAGAAAGAAATATGTAGATACAGGAAGTTTAAAGAACACCAAATACATTCAACCCAAATAAGACTACCCCAATGTATGTAATAATCAAACTCTCAAAAAGTCAAGGCCAAGGAGAGGATCCTAAAAGCAGCAAGGGAAAAGGAGTGAATAACATACAAAGGAGCTCCAATTTGGCTGGCAACAGACTTCTCAAAGTAAATCATACAAGCCAGGAAGGAGTGGGATGACATTGTCACAAATGCAAAAAGGAAAAAAAAAAAAAAAACAAACTGACATCCAAGAATACTGTATGCAGAAGATCTACCTTTCAAATATAAAGGAGAGATAAAGTTTTTCCCAAACAAAAGCTGAGAGTTCACTACCACCAGACCTAGAGTCCCTCAATTTGAAAGAAAAAAAATGCTAATGTGCAAAAAAAGTACACGGATAAACCCAGAATACTCTAATAACAGTGGTGTGCAATCTGCACATTAATTCCAGTATGAAGCCCAAATGACAAATTTATCAAAAACAATAGCTACAGCCACCTGTTAAGAGATAAGCAAAATAAAAATATGTAAATTGAAACAACATAAATTCAAAATGGGGGGATGGAGTTAAAGTATAGAGTTGTTGTTGTTTTTTTTTTTCCATCTTTTCTTTGTGTTCTAAGATGAGTTGTTGTCTCTTTAAAACAACTTATTATGTTTCTTGTAACCCCCCTAGTAACCACAATGCAAATACCTATAATAGATTCGGTAGCAAGAAAAAGCGATGCATTAAAACATACTACCAGAGAAATTTAACCACACAGGAAGACAGTAAAAAAGGAAAAAAGAAGTTACAAAACAAACAGAAAACAAGCAACAAAATGGCAATAATAAGTCCTTACTTATCAATAACACTGAGGGTAAATAGACTCAATTCTCCAATTAAAAGGTAAAGAGTGGCTGAAGGGATAAAGAAACAAAACCCAACTATTAACATACGCTACCTACAAGAAAACCACCTCACCTATAAAAAGATACATGTAGACTGAAAGTGAAGGGGTACAAAAAGATATTCTATGCAACTGGAAACCAAAAGAGCAGGAATAGCTATACTTCTATCAGATAAAACAGACTTTAAGTCAAAAACTGTAAAAAGAAACAAAGAAGGTCACTATATAAAGGAGTCGATTCTGCAAGAGGATGTAACAATTACAAATATCTATACATTCAACACCAGAGTTCCCAAGTATATAAACAAAGAAACATCAGAGTTAAACTACACACTAGACCAAATAGGCCTAACTGATATTTATAGAACATTCTACCCAGCTGCTACAAAATATACACTTTTCATCAGCACATGGAACACTCTCCAGAGTAGACCATATCTTAAGCCACAAAACAAGTCTCAACAAATTCAAAAAAGTAAAAATCGTATCAAGTACCTTTTCTAATCACTATGGAACAAAACTAGAAATCAGTAACAAGAGTAATGTCAAAAAATACACAAACACATGGAAATTAAACACCATGCTCCTGAATGGATCAATGAAGAAATTAACGAAATTTTAGAATTTCTTAAAATTTCCATTTTCTCATGAAAATGGAAACACAACATATCAAAGTCTATGGGATACAGAAAAAGCAGTACTAAAAGGGAAGTTTACAGCAATTAATACCTTATATCAAAAAAGTAGAAAGACGTCAAATAAACAACCTAATGATGTACCTCAAGAAACCAGGAAAGAGCAAACCAAACCCAAAATTAGAAGGAAAGAAATAAAAAAGATCAGAGTAGAAATGAAATTGAGACTAAAAAAAAAAAATGAGAGAATATCAATGAAACAAAACGTTGGGTTTTTTTTTGAAAACATATATAAAATCAACAAACCTTTTAGCTAGAAAAAAACAGAAGAACCAAATAAAATCAGAAATGAAAAAGGAGACATACAACTGAGACCAAAGAAATACAAAGAATCACTAGAGACTATTACAAACAACTACATGCCAATGAACTGAAAAATCTAGAAGAAATAGATAAATTCCTGGATGCATAAAACCTACCAATATTAAATCACGAAGAAATAGAAAACCTCAACAAACCAATAACAAGTAACATGATTGAAGATGTAATAAAAAGTCTCCCACCAAAGAAAAGCCTAAGAACTGATGGCTTTACTGCTAAATAGCAACAAATATTTAAAGAACTGATACCAATTCTACTCAAATTCTCACAAAAAACTGAAGAGGAGGGAATACTTCCAAACTCATTCTACAAGGCCAGCATTACCCTGATACCAAAACCAGACAAGGATATAACAAAAAACAAGACTGAAAAAGACTGAGAAGAAAAAAAAAAAAAAAACCCATAAAAAAAGTGGGCCTTGTTACGTGTTATGTTTAGATTGTAAGATTATCTTTTGTTGTCCTTTTAAATTTTCTATATTTTCCTAGTTTTCTATAGTAAAGCATATATTCAATTTTGAGAAAAAAATTATTTTAAGAAAATAATAATCTTATTTTTTTAAAAATTTTAAACTACACTGAGGGGTCAAGTAAGCACATAACAGGTCTGTAACACGTAACTTGGTTTGGTATTCATATGGTGAATAAATATGCAAAATAAACAGTATTTAAGGGAAAATGTTAATGTAATAAAAATCATAAACTTATTGATTTATTTACTGTTAAAAATGTTTTTCTTCCCTTTTCTAACTATAAATATTTATGAGCTCTCCTCAAATAACAGAAAAAACTAACTAAATAAGCTCTCCATCTCTTGATCATGCCCTCCTGGTTGCTCCCTCATTCTGTCTCCCTTCCTGTATCTATCTGTCAACTCACTTCTAAGTCTGCCCTTCTCTTTACACTTCTGATCACCCCTGTAAGTCTGCCTGTGTGACTGTCCCTCTCAGTGTTTTTGACTTCTCCTCTGTCTCTGACTGACCCTCACTCTCTGCCTATTTTGGGTGTCTATATGACTGTGAACATGTCTTTGTTTCCTCTCTCAGACTGTGCCTGTCTCTCCCCCCAGTTATCCACTCCATTTTCAAGAAATCCTTGCTGTTTACTTTTCCCTTTAATCTTTATAAACAAATAGGGCTGCTATTATTAGCCCTATTTTACAAGTAAGAAAACAGAAAAAGGTCTACTGGTATAAATCTGAGAGGTTAGTCTATAAATCCAAGTGCTTCTCTTCTTTCTTTAATACTCTTCTGGCATTCCATGGCAAAGAACTTGAAACAGCCCAACTGCAAGCCAATTATGAATTAAAACTATACACATTCAAATCTTTTCTAAGAGGTAAATCTGATATTAAAGAGCACTAAATAACTTTTGCCCACATTTTTGACTCTCACCAAGTTAATGAATTCTCAGCCACTTGCCTATGCCAGAAATACATATCATGTACACAGGTTAATCTGTGTTATCTGGAAACCTCACAAATACTACACAATAGAATCTATTGCTTCTATGAGTGCTTCTCTTTTTCCCAATTTTTTTCCCTAGTCCCAAACCAGCTATGTTTGGCGCTTTAAAAAAGATACAAGAGGGAAAACAAATATTAATAAACCTAAAGACTGAAAAACTGTACAGAAGGCTAGCATGAGACAGTGAAAAATGGATACCACAAACCGGGAGCAAATAGTCTATGTGTTACTGAGAGGAGAAAATTCTCTCCAAATGCAGGCTTACTGCTGCTGAGCAATATCCTATAACTTTTCTTCTATCTAATGTTCTGACACTGGAATTTCTCTGTAATTCAATAAGCTCTTAGCAAACTTCATCCATCCTGCTGGGCTCATTAATACAAAATTCTAAATGTTTTCCCCACTAGCCAACAGCACATTTCTGGTGGGGAGCACAGTAGCAGCAGGATTCTCTTTTAAGACATGAATACCCTAGCCATTTTGTTTCACTTCCATAGCTGGGAAGTCTGCAACAAATGTAATTCAATAACTAAAAGAAATGTCTAAATTATAGTTTAGGTTAGTGGTTGTCAAAGATTATTCTATAGGTCACCAGTTTTACACATAGTGTGAGGGCTACCTTATATTTATGTAAATTAATAATTAAAAATACATACTTTTACTTCTGGCATTAATTTCTTTACTTATGTCTAATGAGTTGCATGAGTGCCAAATAAAAAATATACCAGTCTTTTCATTCAATCTGGTGAGATATTTATGAAAAGTTAGCTCATGGAGCTAATGAGGACAAGGTCACAGATTCAAACTCCATGCTGGCCAATTAGCTTTGCTGTGTTTCAGGGTTCCACAGTCATAGTCAATCAACAACCTTAACCTTGGCTGAGAAACATATTGATCATGTGAAGCATTTGCGGAATGAATACAGATATGTCACCAAAATCCATGACTATCAGAAAAACATAATAAAAACGAAAAACAGTAATGATAACATCCCTATCTTTTACTAAGCCTGGCTAGTGTGTGCCCAGTTCAAATAATCTCTAATCTTTTTGACTACACAAGGTTAGTATTATCTCTGTTTTACAAATGATGAGAAAGTGAATTCAGAATGATTATATGAACCAAAGTTACATGCAGTAGAGCCTGGACTCAGACCCTGCTCTGTCTGACCACGAAGCTTAGGTTATTTCCACTATACAATACAGCCTCTCCAAAGCATGCCTCAATGACACGGGACAATCAACAAAATGTTCCTATTCAGAACTATTCAGCACAGTCATTATTAACTGAGCATCCACTATGCGTGCTTCGACATTACACATATGAGAACGAGTCTACCTTCCAGAAATTCCTTTTAAGTAAAAAACAATCAAGGAATGAAAGTGTTTAAAACATACAGGAAAAAATAACACGTCACAGCACATAAAGTAGATTCTAACGGAAGTGACTACTGTCATAGCTTTGTATACAAGTCCATTAAGAAAAAATAGTTATTTCGCTGATTCATAACTAAAGGTAATGAAACTGGCAAAACAGCCAGGGGATAACGCCACACCAAAATGAGAGTAAAGGAAACATTTCCTAAACATCTGAATCTGCAGACATCTGGTAAACAACATAGCATTTGAAGGAAGTAAAAATACATATTTTGATTCTTAACCCTAAGACTTTGCCTTGATCAACAAATCATTTTTCTCTATAAGGCTTTCCTCCTTGGTTTTTCTAAACTCCCACTCTTTACAGATACATATACAGCAATGCCATCATCTGTAGCAATCACCGAGTTTCCACCTTGAAAAATTGAAGGTCACCTGGTCTGGACTCTATCCACTAGGCTGAAATTTTAAAGTCAAACAGTCTGGATTTTTTTTTAAAAAATAAAGGCAGGACAAAAATTGTTCTATAAAATTCTATCGTCAATATCTCAGTCATAAAGATAATCGTTCTGCCACAAGCTATAATGTGCAGAAAAGTGCACTCTTACTACAGGTTATAAACGAAGCACCAGCTCTATTTCAACAAACTAGGTACCAAAGCAACATCTGGAATCTCTAGAAAAACAGAAACACAGCAAAACCCAAGAAGAATCTCTTCACAACAACATTTTAGGAACTTCTAAAAGCGAAAAAAAAGCCTAATATAATTTTTATATAAAATGCAATTGCTAAAAAAATGCAATGAGAACTTCTAATTACAGTATTTTTTAAAGCTTGTGAATTCTAGAGAACTATCCTCATTTTATAAACAAAGGGAATCTCAGGAAAATATTTAAAATTATCATCATAACAATATCAACAAAATAATGAGAACTTACTTGCACCAGGCACTACCAAGCCCTTTGTGGTCACATCTCGTTTAATCCTTACAGACACTTTATGAGGCAAATGCTATTACCCCATAGCATTAGTATCACCTCATACAGGTATTAGTATTACCTCACGGAGATTAGTAAACAGGCTCAGAGAAGTCAACTAATTTGGCCAAAACCAAAAACTACAGACGATCTCCCTTCCGTGTCATGAGTAAAGGGGGGGAAAAAAAAACCTACAGGTTTGTCCAAAATCTGAAATGTTCCAAGAACGTTTTGACACCACAAGTGGAAAATTCCACACCTGATCTCATGTGACTGGTCTTACTCAAAAAAACAATCCAAACTTTGTTTCATGCAAAAAATTATTTAAAATATTGCATAAAATTACCTTCAGGTTATGTGTATAAGATGTATACAAAAACTAAAAGAATTCTGCGTTTAGACTTGGGTCCCACTCCCGAGTTATCTCATTATATATATGCAAATATTCCAAAATCCAAAGCAATCTAACTATTAATACTTCCAGTCTCAAGCACTTCCAATAAAGGTTACTCGACCTGCAGTAAGTGACAGCACTGGGATTAGAACTCAGATTTGTTCAACTTTGTACACTCAGCTAAGGCACCTTACTGCCATCCTCTCTTGTGTTTTCTGGACCATTTTCAAGCATTTTTCAATGATTTCAGAATACATACAGGCTAAAAATGCCTCATTACCGCACTCCCATATTCCTTTAAAAACTGCTTGCAAAATTACCGTTCTCTACAAGGGGGAAAAAAAGACAGTAAGCAATTTACCATAAAGTCTCAAAGCTTGTCAGAAAACAGACTGGAATGTTTATATTTATATTCTGAATTCTAAGGTGACACAAGTCACAAGACCTGCTGGAGACAGGTATTACTTTAGCACTATATTTGAGGAACATTTAGTGCTTTCTGTTTGTACAGAAACAGAAAGGTGCGGACGGAAGGTTACAACAGAGCAAGAGGGGTAGACAGTTGTGTGGAGGGAAGAGTCCAAATTCTGATGGGCCTTAAAATCCAGATGAAGTTTAAAATCGACTCCACAGGTGGTAAGGCTCTAATGTCACCTCTTCACAAGAAACCCAGCATAAGAACATTTCTATGGCTAATGTAGTTTCCAAAGACACCTTCCCCCTATTTATTAACTCATTTGATCTTCATAAAGACATGAATGTGATTTTAAAATTCAGATGATCTGGGCTGGAGACAGGAGGACGATAAGGTTGTATCTGAAACATGCTTTACAATCCAAAGCTTTCGCACATTTATCACTTCTGCTGACCCCCACAACAACCCTGGAAGGCAGGCAGGGCAAAGATTGTTATCCCCATTTTCCATACAGGGAACCCGAGGCGGCGGTAAACGGACTACTGTACAGAAGATCACAGGTCCAGCAGCTGGCAGACTGAGACTCCTCCCGAGACATCGAGTCCAAATCCTGGGCTCCTTCCCTTACACAACCAAGAGAGGCGGCTGCGCCGATAAATAAAACTTTGACTTGGGGTTTTCCGAGGGCTGGCCAAGAAAAGCAGGAAGTACACCCTCCTTTAGAGACTGCTCACTCCCATAGCCTGGGGCTTCAGGGCAACGGCCCCGGCTCACTCCCGAGACTCGCGGCCCGAAAATCGCCAGCAGCCCCGGGGTCGTCTCGGGGGCGGGCCGGCCCACGCCCCCGTAGTCCTGAGGAGGTCGTCAAGGACCCCGCTCAGTACTTGCTGAAACCCAGGAAAGGAAGTTCCCTCCGCAGGGGGCACTCGGGGCGAGGACCCAAGGTGGGCACGTTACCCCTGTGAGGAGAAAAAGGGTCCGCGGAGGATCCCTCTCAAGCCCGAGCCCGCAGAGGTCGAAAGGCGGGGGCTTCCCAGTAACCTCCGCCCCAGGCGGGGGCGTCACGTGAGGGGGACAAAAAACACCAGTAACAAAACGAAAGAGGAAACCAAGTCTCGTCCCCGACTGTAAGAGAAGAAGAGGGGACGACAAGTGCCAGCCTGGGGTGCGGAGGAAGGGAGAGGGACGCGGGGCTGGTCTTTACCGGGGCGTCGTAGTTCTCCGCTTCCGCCGCCTCCGTGAAGCTCTTGCTCTTCCGCTCGCGCCGCCGGGGCGCAAGCCAGGCCTCGGCCCCGCCGCGAACGCGGGGCCTTCTGGGGCTCGTAGTCTCCGCGCGGCTCGCCGCTCCGCCGGCGTCCGGGTCACGTGGGAGGGCTGGCAAAATGGCGAGAGCGGGAGTGTGTTCATGGTGCTGTCACTTCAACCCTTCCTCGTTTCCCTCGGCTACAAACGTGGTCAAATCTCCTCATGTCCCACTCCACCGCGCCATCACTTTTCCTCTGTTCACAGTCAAGTTCTCTAAAAAGGTAATCTACACTCAGTGTCCCCTCTTCCTCACCTGCGTTCACTCGGCACTGCGGCTTCTGCTCCTGCGGAAAACGTCTTGTTGCCTTCAGTGTCCCAGTCGCCAAACTCGTTGGAGGTATTTTCGGGCTCATTCTAACTTAAGCTTTTTAGTCACTTAACGCTGTTGGACATTATCACTTATTTTCCATGACACTATTCAAGTTCACCTCCTCTCAATCCATTCTACTCAGTTTCCTTCAAGAATTCTTTTTCTGATGCACCTAAATATTGGTGTTCTCGGATATTCTTGGTATTGGGATGGGACAGGTGAGACTCCAGCCCCTTCTCTTTTGAGATTGTATTCCCTACTTCTCATCCATGCCCCACAGACATCTCAAATGTCCTACCCCTTCTCCCTGCTCACTAATATTCACTCCACCCTTCAACCCGGATTCCTCCCTCTCTCTCCTCTTCTACCTATGTTCAAATGGTCACCAAATCTTGTAGATTCTGTCTCCCAACTATTTCTTCAGTGTGCTCCCTCTTCATACCCACTGCCAGTTATTTAATTCCCACTCACATCATTTCTTAGCTGATTATTACATGGGCTTCCTTACTGATCTCATTACCTCTATCGGGTCCTCCCTCCTGCACTCAGGCCTATATTGATGCAAACAGCAAATTTAATCAAGTTATTGTGCTAAAATCCTTTAAAGGCTCCACTTGACTGAGTTTGGGTAAAAGAATGGAGATGAATACCTTGGGTAGCTTTTATTAAATGTGAATGCCAGCCCCACTACTCTGCCTCCCATCCCATATTGTGGTCGGCTGGTCAGAAAAGGAAGATTTATGTCAAATCTTATTGTAGGGTAGGTGAGCGTGGTCATTTTTTTAAAGTCCCCAGGTGATTCATTCAACAAGAATGAATTTTGTTACTTACTAAGTACCAGTGCTGGGTACCAAGAAAATGATAGTGAGCAGAACAGTACCTGCCCTTATGGAGTTGACATTCTCATGGAAGAGACACAAATTGATCACATTGATCTCATACCAAAAAGCAAAACCAACAACAAAAACCACAGTTCCAGCTATGATAAGAATTATGGGAGAAAAGTGATTGGTCCCTTTCCCCGTCTCTCTGCCATCTGCCCCAGCCAAGAGTGGAAATCAGTTTATGTTCCTCAGCCTATCAAACAAAGACTTTCAGGAGCTAACCTGCTCGCACTCCCTTCCCCATACACGTAGATTTACCAAACTGTTGTATCGCACTTGCTCTCTCACCTTTGCATAAATTGTTCCTGTTTGGAAAACCCTCTCCCTTCTTTGACCAACTAATTCTCCTCTGTTGGATTCAAAGTAAATCCATAGAACACCAGCCACATGGAAGGATTTTCTGAGGATTGGACTGAGTCAGGTGATAACCCTCAGGCAAGCAGCCATGGGCTGAGTAGGGGAGCCAGGAACAGCTCTATTGCCCAGAGCAGGGTTACATTAGCCAGTTTAGAGGTATTGGGCCTGAGTCAATATACCCATCCTTCAAAATGCAGATGAAGTGTCACCTCCTCCAGGAAGCCTTTGTTGAAACCTCCTAACCCATTAGGGTGAACTAGTGGCCCTTTCTTTTATACTTACTGCACCCATGTGCCAGCCTCTCTTCCAGTGATATGTTAGAGCCAGCTCATACCAGCTTTGAAGAGGCAACTGTTAGTTGTTCAGGAATTTTGTAAGTCAATTTTTAAACTATTGGTAGCTTGAAATCAGCTGTGATGGGAGTATTTACACCATGGAAATCAGCAAATGACACATCAGAGCTTTTTTTTTTTTTTGAGAACCAAGTTTCCCAGAACATCACTGCCTTTGTTATACCACTCATGTACATTGTATTGTAATGCCTACTCCCCTATTAGATGAATTCCTTGTATCAATTCATTTAGCAAGGATTTATTGCTATTAACTGTGCACCACAGGCTTAGCAAAGTGCATACAGTAGACAAAGAACAAGCATGGTCCCTACTGTCATGGAGCTTACAAACTAGCAGATAAGAAAGGAAATAAAGAACTTCCAGCCTGAGCAAGAGTGAGACCCCATCTCTACAAAAAATAGAAAAATTAGTGGGACATGGTGTTACATGCCTATAGTCCCAGCTACATGGGAGGTTGAGGCAGGAGGACCTCAGCCCAGGAGTTTGAGGTTGCACTGAGTTAAGATGATGCCCCTGCACTCTAACCAGGGCAACAGAGTGAGACCTTGTCTCAAAAAAAAAAACCTCTAGCTGTGCAATAGAACATCCTGGCAATGAATCAATGAATAGTGGTAGACGTAACAATACTATACTGCTTTAAACAAGGTGGTCTAGAAAGGCCTTTCCCAGGAGGTGATCTTTCCACTAAACACTGAAGGATGAAAAGGAGATGGTGAAGGGGAAAACCAGGATAAGAGTTCCAGCCTTCCAGCCAAAGAGATCAGACTACACAAAGAAAGAGCTCGGCTGTTTGAGGGACAGAATGGTCAGTTTTGCTGGAGTAGAGAAAATGTGGATTGAGTGGTCTAGATCTTCAGTCCCCACCCCCTGGGGTGTGGAGCAGTACTGGTCCATAGCCTATTAGGAACTAGGCCACACAGCAGGAAGTGAGCAGTGGGTGAGTAAGTGAAGCTTTATCTGTATTTATAGCCACTCCCCATCGCTTGCATCACCGTACAAGCTCCATCTCCTGTTAGATCAGCAGCATCATTAGATTCTCATAGGAGCTTGAACCCTACTGTAAACTGCGCATGCAAGGGATCTGGATTGTGCACTCCTTGTGAGAATCTAATGCCTAATGATCTGAAGTGGAGCTGAGGTGATGCTAGCACTGGGAAGCAGCTGCAAATATAGATTATCATTAGCAGAGAGGTTTGACTGCACAATAAATATAATGCACTTGAATCATCCTGAAACCATCCTTTCTGTGGAAAAACTGCCTTGCATGAAACAGTCCCTGGTGCCAAAAAGGTTGGGAACCTCTGGTCTAGATGATATAATGAGGTGTAACAGGGAACAGCCTGAAAAGGGGTAAAATACTTTACAAGCTGTCTCTTTAAACCGCCCCCCCAACTCTTTTTGGGAATTAAAACCTGCATCCCTGCCCAAGGCCAGTACTCCAAAGGGAAGAGGAGGGTTCTTTGTTTTTTTATACCACAGGAGATGACTCAACAGAATTGTCTGGGCAGAGGTCAGGAGATTGTCTTTGCTGGAGTTAGGGTGATCAGGACCATCAACTATAGTTAAACAGCAGTGTCCCCAAGCTGAAACCCCCCCCTTTAAAAGCTCTGTATTTCTGCTTATAGATAGGACAATGGTATTTTAAGACACGAGTCTACCATCCTCCTTATTTGCCAGCAAATTAATAAAACTTCTCTTTCCTTCTCCTCAAACCATTTGTTCTTGTTCTTCTGATGCAGCCTCTGGGACAAGCACCGAACTTTCACTAACAGGGTATGCATAGCCCTGAGGCCATGGTAAGGACCCTAGATTAAATTGTAGCCAGCAAAGGGTTTAAACAAGGGGGTGATATTATCTGATTCACATTTTAATACAGTCACTTTTGCTTTTGTTTGGAGGAGTAGAATAAAAGTGGGAGCCCATCTGTTGGAGTAGTCTAGGTGAGAAATAATGCAACAAAGTGCTGGCAGTGGGATGGAGAGAAGTGGGTGAATTTGACACATTGAATCAATAGGACTTGCTGATGGATTGAATAAAGGGGAGGATGGGCCAGTGAAGGGAAGAGAGGACCCAAGGGAAGTAATTGGTTATATCTATCTCCATATCTTCAGCTCTTAGACTTGGACCTGGCACATAGTAGGTATTCGGCAGCTGTGTTGAATGAATTTATCTGTTCTGTGTACTAAACTCTGTTTCCAATCACTGTGATATTGCTTAATGCAGGGCGTCTACTAGTCATGTAGTAGTTTTGGGAAAAGTAGAAAAAAGTGCCCCCTTCCTCCGGGTGGACAGGCCCATCACCAGCGTGCAGATTGATGAATAGAGCGTGGCCTAGATTGCAACCCCCACGTAACCGCTTCAGCTGGTGCCCTTGTGCAGTGCACAGTCTGCACAACCACATACAGCAGCACTGACTTAACTTATCACTGGGAGATGGTTTTGTGGCATTAAGCCCAGTATTCAGGGGGAGAATCTGAGGTCCACGGGAAGGAAGCTGCTTGGCTGGGGTCACCGGAGCTGCTCAGAGCTGCTGCTGTGACTGAGATTCAAACCTTTGCCCTCTGAATCCCTGTGGGCTCTTTAGCCTCGGAGCCACATTGTCTCTCCCAAATCACTCAGCCCATCGATAAAAAGCTAAATTCAAAATGGTGACTGCTTCCTTGAGTTTCTCATCTGTCTCAGTTACTATTGTTAGAGTATTTCGCATTTACGTAGTATCCAATATGTGCTCAGTGCCTTACAAAATACAATAAAGGAACATGAAACCAAAGAACCTTGATTTTTTTCAACAGAATAAATAAGAAATGACTGGTTTAAAGGGCCCTTAGCTCTTGGCTACAATGAGCTGTGGTATATTGGTTTAAGGTGATGCTATAAGCAATAGTTAAAAAAAAATTGCTCTTGTTGCAAACTGTTTTTCCTTTGCATCCCCGACAAGAAGAAGGAGATACTGGAGCAGCTTCAGAAATGTAAACTAGGGAGAGTTTCGGGCCTGGGACTCAAGGACCTAAGGAAGAGAAAGAAACACCCTGGAGGAAGAAAAGCACTGTTCCTTAATAAATAATAGCATTTAACAATTAACAAGTGTTTAATGTGTACCTAGAGCTGTGCTAAACCCTTTACATGCCCCACCTAAATCAGTCCTTACACATCCCTACCAGGTAGGATCTACAAATGCTATCATTTTACATTGGAGGAATCTGGGGCACAGAGAGATTACATAATGCGCCCAAGGCTATGCAGGTGGTGCGTGATAAGCCTGAGGTTTGAACCAAGGTAGTCTGGCTCCAGAGTCTGAGCTCTCAACTACTGTATTATAACCAGCTCTAATACAAATGTTCCTGGTACCTGGTCCCCTGTTTTAGCAGTGGGACCCTTTAGAGTCCTGTGATAAGATATCTGGTTCTCAGACTCTTAGGGATTCTATGCTGCCTGTCTTCTTGGTGATTAGGGCTAGATTAGCTCCAGCCTAGCTTCAAAATGGATGGTTTAAACAAAACATGTATAAGAAGCATGTTTAAGAGAAAAGCCCAAACCCTGCTGGGAGACACTTTGCAGTCTCCTCTGAGTTTTAATATTGTCCCAATATAATACCATAATTACCCATATGGTATGGAAGATGGAGAACTAAATGTTATCAGGATGGAAGGACTAAATAAGCCTTCCCCTTGGCAATGGGGCCCTGACTGGTCCCTCCTAACTTGAAGATTCTCTCCTTTTGTGACTTTCAACTCATTAGCACAGAAGATTCAAATTTTACTGGGTTTTGGGGCATTGAATTCTCCCCTCGCAACTAGCACTGGGAAGTGCTGCTATCTAGAATTGCAGGAAAAGGAGGAAAGGTAAGATTTTTCAGGACCATAGGAGGGCAGGGCATCAGCAGTTAGCTCTCATTGAATTCCTGCAGAAAAGCGGGATGGAGAACTCTGCCAAGCGGCAATGACTCCAGACCCCTCAGTTTGGAACCCAGAGTACTCTCCAGCTCTAACTCGAGCCGTCTTAAGAAGGGCATGGCAGCAACTCGTTTTGGCTGGATCTCTGGGCTTTGATGTCACAGCGGCTGATTCTATTATCCAACCATGATCCGTACCAGCCCTCCCACCGCCACCACCATACACACACACACACCCCTCACAATTAGCTTTCTTGCACCGAGGCTGTTCTGTCCTCTTGAGCTCAAGGCTTGTATGGCTAAACGATCCGATGCCACAATGCCCGCTAGAAGGGAGAGGCTTGGCAATGTTATGCCCACATTCACCCTGACTATATCATCTGAGAACAACTTGACTCCCTAGCGCTGTAATTGATAAATAGTAATTTCTTCCACTTAGAATCTTGTGTCTCAGCTCCAACTAAGCCAGTCAGATATTTAGAGCAGGACTTTTAGGTTCCAGGATGGCATCATCTATGCCCTGATTTTGACATCCTCGACACCTTCCTCAGGATGTGCAACAAACCACAGCTCTCCCCCAGGGCACTGCCAGGGAAGCTGCCTGAGCACCAAGCAGGAGCTGGAAGGCAAATGGAGCATTAAAGGAACAAACTTGAGATAGGCCCTGAAAATTTCTGCTATTATAAAGCATGTAACCTCAGATGATTCACTAAAACTCAGTTTCCTCATCTGTAAAATGGAGACTCACGAAGACCACCTACCTCATCAGATAATCATGAATATTAAGTTTGGTAAACTATAAAGGGCTAACAAGGAAAAAGGGGGATACACATCACACAAAGTTTTGCTCCTATGGGACAAATAGGAGTAGGGGACAAATAGATTTTTTAAGTTGCAATGCTAATTATTTTTTCCGCTTAGGAGAGTGGTAGAGGCAGAGTGCATCATCTTCAAAGTTTCCTTCCCAGGACAGTCCCAGACCCTTTCCCATAGCGCTTAAAAAGCACGATCCCAATCAGCAGTGCCTAGTACTTGGCATGTACAGTTGATGTTTTATATACACGGGTTCCTCTTCTGTGGATTCAACTGACCTTGGATAGAAGATGTAGTTAGACCTATGATGGCTGTGTCTGCACTGAACATGTACAGAGTTTTTCCCTGACATTATTCCCTGAACAATCAGTATAACAACTATTTACGTAGCATTCACATTGTATGAGGTATTATAAGTAACCTGGAGATGATTTAAAGCATACGGGGGGGATGTACGTAGTTTATGTGTAAGTGATATGTTTCCATATTTTATAGAATGGACTTGAGCATCTACGGATTTTGGTGTCTGCAGGGATCTGGAACCAGTCCCCCACAGGTACTGAGGAACAACTGTAGTAGAAATTTGCTAAATATTTGTTAAACAATTATCCTTTCTATTCAACAACACAAAGAAGAGAATTTGGCTAGACGTGTCACAAAGCGTTACATTCTCAGGGGCACCTTAAAATTTGTAACCCAATCCCTCACCCAAGGACATGGGGCCCCACATCAACTCACTTAGCTCAAGAAAGCAAGAAGCACAGCTCCAGGCAGACAGAACCTCTTGCTTCTCTCCAAACCTGCCATGTCCCTTCCCTTGCACATGTTGTCTTTGCTCTCCTTCCTCCATCTCCATCAAGATCCAACTAATGTCATCTCTACAAAACTTCCCTGGATAGCAAGTCACTTCTGTCTCCTTCCCCTACTCCACTCCCCAGTGAGCTATCATAATGCTCGGTGACCGTGTTCCCCACCAGATTGTAATTATCCATGTGTGTCTCTACCCCGCCGGAGCTAGCGGCATCATAAACACAATGTGTGGCACAGGGACCCCACACTTATTTACCGGAGGAACTAGTCCTCTCTCTGTCCTTTTAGGAAGAGCAGGGTGTGGGGAGCCAAAGGAAAAATCAGAAGGAATCAAGTAACCAATCGCTTTATTAATAGTTTACACTCTCATTGCTCAAGAACACTTTTGCAGACAGCTCCCCGCCCCATTCCAATCTTGCAAAGCATAGGATGAATTGCCCGGGAGTAGGCAGAACTTCACAAAGAGCAAGTCACCCTCGACCTGGTCCGTCTACCCACCTCCAGGCTGGTTTACAATAGTTAAAATTTCTGAAACCGAATAGTCGGGTTTAAATCCTAGCTCTACTAGTTACTAGCTGTGCAACTTTAAGCAAGGTATTTAAACTTTCTTTGCCTCAGTTTTCTGATGCATCAAATAATGGTAGGGACATCACAGAAGGTGGGCAAGGGTTGCAAGATTTAGTGATACAATCTATATAAAGTGCCCAGCTCCTGTATCTGATAAGCACTCCATAAACAGTAGCGGGCTTGTGAGCAGTCCAATCTGACAGACGACAAACCCATTCTGTTTAAGACTTCAGAGGGCTGGATTTGTTCCAGGACATCCTGGGCAGGGAGGGGGTGTTGTGGCCACTCTGGGCTTCTGTCTGAAGGCTCAGACGACCGGTGTCATCGACCTTTGGTTCTCCTCTGGATCCATGGCTCACCAGCCACGGCCCTAGCCTAAGTAGCTTATCTTCTCAAGGCCTATGTCCCTAGTAGGGCTGGCAGTACTGCGCTGCCTCATGAGGGGGTGCCGAAAAGATCAATTCGTGCTAGCAAAGTGCTTTGGAAATGTAACATGCTAAATATTAATGGGTCTTTCTGAGTGTCGGGAAATGTGCAATCTGAACTCTGCTCAGGGCAAGCTGAAGGTGGGGAGAGCAATTCTGGGCAGACCGATTGCCACATCCTTGATCTAATTGGAAGGTGGTGCTGGTGAGGAGTGGGTACGGCGAACATCTGGGGGCCGGGCAGGGCCGCGGGGTGGCAACTCTGGAAGGAAGCGTGCCTGAGGAAGCACCTCATCCACAAATAGACTGAAACCTGGGGTGCATCGTGGGCAAACCCAGAAAAGTCCTTGGGTTTCTTTACAAAAAGCAAATGCAAGCTCACTGCCTGCTGCTCTCCCTCTCGCTCATTCCTCAGTTCCGAGGAAGACAGCAAGCACTGTGAGGGGCTGTTAGCCTTCTGAGTGCTTGTCCTGTCTTAACCTCCCAACTCCCATGGGTAGGGTGATTAGCAGGAATTTCATTAACCTTAGCCAGAACTCTCAATCCAACGTCTTCAGTGTGGCCAGACATCAGGGACTCCCTGCACATGCCATCGCTGAGCAGCTCGGGACAAAGGCATGCCTCAGGATACCGATCAGCTGTCACCTCTCCCAGGAAGACTTCTTTGACCCAACTGGTTTGAGCGGGGAACTCCTCTTCAGGGCATCTGCAATGCTCTGCGCTTGTTCCGTTAGAGCATGTAACAGACGCTCTCAGTGCTCCACCCACATTCTCTCGACATCATCCTTTTCTACTCAGGCATGACTTTCCACCACCTGTGGCCAAGCGTGTGCAGGCCAGGAGGTGGGAGTTAATGGGCAAATACCCCAGATTCTCACCCTCAGGTGGGACAACACTAAGACAGCTTCTACACTGTCTCTGAGAGATCCCCTGTGGAGTTGAGCCTCAGCTGCCCGCAGCGGTAACCTGGTCATTAACACACCCTATACTGCTTTCCTTTCCCTGCCTGTCTCAGCTCCTCAGTCCTTTACTGGTACTTCCTGGCATCACTGCCTGGGACTGCTTCTGGGGCACCTGAGCTAAGACCAGACCAGACTCACCCTGCTATGTGAGAGTTATCTGCTGTGCCTCTCTCACGGGACGTAAGCCGCTTACAGGAGGAGACTGTATCTACTTCATCTTTTTACCCTCAGTGCCTAGAATATAAGTGCTCAGTAAATATGTGTTGAATGAATGAATCAATGAATGAATGAGTCAGGAAGAGGGTCCAAGGATGATTTAATACTATCTGCCACTTACTGAGCTCTTATATATTTCCGCCCTATTCTCAATATCAACCCAGGAACAAGGGATTCTGTCCCAGGGCTTAGAAGGAAAACAAATGCCTATGATAACTGAACATTCCAGATGTGGTCAAAACTAGTTTACACACTCTGACAGTTAGCCTGCATCCCAGACTGGCTGCTCCGGAGAGACCCCTGTGTGTCTCCTGCAGCTTTGGCCTCAGGGAATTTGTCACCCCAGGTGACAGTAGCTTCTGCCGTGTATAGCAGCAAATGCTCCTTTCTCTTCCTGCCAGCTCCTCAGGACTCTCTATTTTCTGTTCTTCACAATAAAGAAATAACCCGGCTGGCTATTTTTCATGCATTTTCTGCATTGCTGCCTTTCTTCCTGACTTTTTACTTTCTCCGTGCTCAAAGAAAGGAAGATCTATAAGAAAAGTGTCCAAAAAGCTGAAGCCGAGGATGAGCCAATGCTCCAGGAAAAGCTAAAAGCAACAAAGGAGACTCAATCACTATATTTGGAGGAGAATATCAAGAAAAGGCTAAACCCACTGTTCCACTTTCTGTGCATGTGACTGAGGAAGAGGTCAAACTATTCCAGGTCTGGTTTTTTTCTCACCTTCCTTACTCTTTACAAAGGTGTTCGAACTGGAAATTGTATGGTGATCAATATGAGAATGCGCAGAATTCCAGCAGAGGGAAAGCACCTGAGCAATTTATAGTGAGGTCACATCATACAAATTCTACTATGAAGCACAGAGAAAGAGAGAGAGAGCGAGTGAGCAATTATAATTTAAATAGTCTAGTACATTCTGCCTGCCTTTCTACCCATGAAGGTATGCCCTGGTATGAACATGACATAGCAGATAATAAAATAATTGATAATAGTGATTGAAATACTATGCACTAGGTGCTATTCTAAGGACCTCACGTACATTAATGAATTTGGTCCTCAATACAATCTTATGAGGCAGGTGGTATAATTATCCCACTGGACCGATGAGGAAACTGACACATGGAGAGGTTCAGTAACTTGCCTGTAGTCTTTTGGCAAATAAGTAAGGGTTAGAGCCAGGATTCAAAATTAACCAGGCTGGCTCTGGCACCCATGCTCAAAACCTCTTGGCTATTCTGGGGAATATAAAATTGCTGTTCTCTCGGTCAGCCTCTGTTCTCAAACACCTACCATAGGAAAAGCACCTAACCAGGATAAGAGTGATTCAGGTGTTCAGAGATCCATATTTTTCATACCACAGGGCTGCTAATGCAAACCAATTCCTCAGGCACACAACTGCAGAATCAGTAATCTGTAGTGGTGCTAGGGATGTTCGAGGAAAATTCCAGCGATATGTCAATTTTACCTTTCCATGCTGACTTGAGAATGTAACTTCATGCTAGAAGAGAATCCTCTGTGCATGCAGTTTGTCTAGGTTCCTGGGTGGAAAATCTCCCAGAGAGCTGAAAGAACTTGCAGATCTTAGAGTCACAGTCGAAATCTTTGAGAAATTATAAAGAGGAGGAAATACCACAGGATTTCAAATGACAAACTACTGGGCTCGTTTTCAAAAAGGCTGGACTTTTTTCTAGAAACTACAGACAAGTACCCTGGATATTAATATCACCTGCTGCTAGATTTTTAGAATAGCTTATCAAGAAGATTAACTCATTCATTCACTCTACAAGTATTTATTTGGTTCTTGTCATGCGCCACGCTCTGTTCTTGGCACTGAGGACACAGCAGTGAACAAAGCAGACGAAATCCTGCCTTCATAGAGCTCTCATTCTACTGGGAGGCTGACAGTTAATAAGCAAACAGATGAGTTTAGGAAGTAATAAATGCTACTAAATAAGGAAGGCAGGATACAGGGATAACAAGTGACAAGTCGTGGGGAGAGGACTTTAGGTCTCTGTGTACAGCTGAGTGTGTGAGAGACAAGCCATGGGGAGGCCCAAAGTAGGGGGGTTCCCAAGAGCAGACAGCCAGTCTAAAAGCCCTAAGATAAGTACCTTGCAGGTTCAAGGGACAGCAAGGAGGTAAGTGTGACCAGAGTGGAAAAGTTTGAAAACTCATGTGGGCAATGAGAGGTGGCCAAATGCCAGATAGTTAGTACAGGATCCTACAGGCACTGCAAGGATCTTGGGTTCATTTCTGAGTGTAACAGGAAGCCTTGAAGGGTTTAGAAAAGGAAGTAACGCGATCTGATTTGGTTTTTGAAGAGATAACTCTGGCCGCTGCGTAGACATGAGAACAGCCCATCTCTGTTCCCTTCATTGGAAGTAACTCCCATTCCCTCTGTGCTTCCTCAATATTTAGCCCATATCTTGATTACACGGAGCATTTGTTTGCTCTTTTGGGGTTTTCCCCCACTGGAGTGTAAGTTCTTTGGAGACAAAGTCTGAGCTTGTTTGTTCTGCTCCCCTGCCTTGATTACGCCCATGGACTATTCCCACCCACGCATGCCTAGAATAGCACCAGGCAAAGGAAATGCTCAATAACTCTGGAAAATGACTAACATTTCAATGAGGCAAGTTTCAACTGAAAAGGGGGAACTTCTAAGCAGAGCAGTCAAAAAACTGAATGGGGCCAGGCACAGTGGCTCATACCTATAATCCTAGCATTTTGGGAGGCTGAGGAGGGAGGATCACTTGAGGCCAGGAGTTCGAGACCAGCCTGAGCAAGAGTGAGACCCCCATCTCTACAAAAAAAAAAAAAAAATAGGAAAACCAGCTGGGTGTGGTGATGCACACCTGTAATCCTAGCTACTCCGGAGGCTAACACAGAAGGATCTCTTGAGCCGAGGAGTTTGAGGTTGCAGTGAGCTGTGATGATGCCACTGCACTCTAGCTCAGTGATAGAGAGAGCCTCTGTCTCGAAAAACAAAACAAACAAACAAAAAACACCTGAATGGTCTACCTTCAAAAAAACAAAGTTCCTCCTCGATATGGAAGACACTCAAAACCCCCGATCTCTTTTGAGGAATGTTGTAGCCTGGAGATTTAATCATCAGACAGGTGGTTGTGCCTTTTAGGGATCTTTGTAACTCTGAGATTTTATAATTCTAAGAATAATGCTTAAGTCATGAAAAATTATAGGACTTGGTTCATACAAGAATTTGCATAATCCACTCCAAACCAGTCACCGCCACCCTTTCACAAACTTCTCCCTGACTAGAGATGTCTTGATTTGTGTCCTGCCTAAGGAAGTACCTTGTCAACTTGGTAAAACTCCTTTTCACAATTCAAGACTCGCTTGAATGTCCCTGTGCTTGCTGGCTTGTTCTCTGAACTGGTGAGATCCAGATGAAGTACTGTGTACATTCTGGGCACCACAATTTAAGAGGAATGTAGACACATCGGGCATGATGATCACAGGAGGCTAACCGGAGAGTGAGGATCTGAAAACCCAACACTAGAAAAAACAGCTGGAGGCAGTTAGAAAATTTCCTCTAGAAAAAGTAAAAACTGGGTGGGGGTGGGGTGGGGGTGGGAGAGGTGGAAGGCACAATGCCATCTTCCAGTGTTGGAAGAGATGTCCTATGGCGTAGGAAGAACCTTATTATATGCTGTCTAGAAGGCAGGTGTAGGCCCCATGGGAAGAAATTACAAAGAGAAAGATTTCTGTCCTGCCTAAGGAAGAACCTTCTCAAAGCCTCTGGGCTTTCCTGTGGTAGGAACACACTGCCTTTTAATAAAATTGGAGGTTTAACAATGTGAGCCATTCAGTAACAAAAATGGGCTCACAAAGCTTCTAGAGTAGCTCTCCAGAAAGCCATAGAAGGGCGTCCTGCTGGAATGGTGTTAGATTGCATTAGATCACGAAAGCAAAAACCTTCACACTGAGCACCAATCATGACTGTTCAGTAGTGGCTGCCTGAAACAGCGTTGAGAACACTTTGAGGCTGCATCCGTGCTTAGTAAGCATGTGGATACCCATAAGCCATGTCTGCTGTGGGTAGAGGAGTAGAGAATGGCAACAAGAACGCCATTCCCACTACCTAAGCACTCTTTCAGCCCCCCACTGCATGCTCCTCTGTTGCTATATGATTGAATATTGGGCCTCTGGTGGCCCAGGTACAGTTGTTGGCATGAAATTCAATAAAATGTCTCCCGGTCTTCCAAACAGGTACACATCACCGTATTCTACAAAATCAGTGTGGAGCCTCCACCCATGGGCCCCGTGGCTTTCAGATCTGCTCAGAGACCTGGGGCAGCTGGCATTGATTCTATTTGTTTCCTTAGAAGGAACAGTATTGATCTACTGCACTGTGAAACCTGCTCCTGGGTCGCCTAGTTCCAACAAGCAATTCCTTTGTCTTCGGCAGCCATTTCTAAGTTCCCCAGACGCTCTGCTTCTGTTTGGCTCAGCCTCCAGCTAACAGACGCCTTGTGCTGGGGACCAGCGACCAGCCCGCCATTTGCTCTGTGTCACCATTATTTCCCACCTTCGAACAAGGCTGCACTGGATGGCCACCTCCTCAGCGCTGGGCACTCAGAGAGCGTTGGCTCCTCACCTCGGCCTGGTGTGGACAGATGAACAGACAAATTAGCAAGTCCAAGATGGGCAATGCTGGTGCAGAAAAGTGCAACTGAGGCTGGGAGATGGTGGAGGAAGGAGGGTGGGATGGGGCTGCGGAGCTGCTGGCGGTGCTCAGCTGAGGGAGGAGTTTCGCTTGAATGAGTGAAGACCTCAGCTAAAGTAGCGAGTACAATGTTATAGTTTCAAAGTCACCCCTGACGACCTGACAAGGTCCTAAGATTGGTCAACAAAGTGTGAAATCAGGGCCAGCGTTGGACAAATGGTGAAGCAGATAAAGTTTGGCATTTCTCTTCCTCACACGTGGATACTTCTCTAGCCCAGGAAACGGTCCCTTCCTCTAACCACAGCCTACCCCAGTAGAGGGCGCTCTGAGCCCTCATGCTGCCCCTTGGAACTCAGGGCTTGCTGTTTAGGGTCCTACCCCGGCCCTACCTCATCTGAATTTGGCAGAGCTCCAGACACACCGGCTCTGACCGTCAAAACTGATCTTCCCCATATGCTTATAACAGCATTATTCACAATAGCCAAAAGGTGGGAGCAACTCAAATATCCAACGACAGATGAATGGAGAAACAAAACATGGCATACACATACAATGATATGTTATTCAGCCTTAAAAAGGAAGGAAATTCTGACACATGCTACAACGTGGATGAACTTCGAGGATGTTATGCTAAGTGAAATAAGCCAATCACAAAAGGACAAATACTGTATGATTCCATTTATATGAGATACCTAGAGTAGTCAAATCCCCAGAGACAGAAAGTAGAATGATGGTTGCCAGGGGCTGGGGAAAGGGAAGAATGGAGAGTTGTTTAATGGGTACAGTTTCAGTTTTGCAAGACAAAAACGCTCCGAAGATTCGTTGCACAACAATGTGAATATACTTAGCACTATTGAACTGTATGCTTAAACGTTTCAAAAGGTAAGTTTTCAGCTGTATGTATTTTTCCATAATTAAACTTTTAGAATTACAAATACAAAAACAAACAACCAATAATAAAAATCCCTGATCTCGCCCTTGCACCATTCTCTAGAACTATGCACAAGCTTCTGAAGGGAGCTGGCTTTACAAGTCCTTTCATCGGAGAGTCTGATTCTGTGAGCTCTGTGAGCAGAGGCCAGTCCAAACAACAAACCAATGGTGCTAAACAGGTGATAACGGGATAAACCGATGCTCCTCCCAGTTCAAACGCTATAACTGGAATCTTCTGAAAATCATTCCTTGAAGCCAAAGACCATATTTAGTGGGGGGAACTTTAGGCGCTGTGGTAGTCCGTGCAGTGAGAGGTTTCTGAACCCTCCTAGGACTGTAAGCTCTGTGAGAGGAAGCCCATGTTTGACTTTGTCACTGCTTTATCCCAACCCTTGGCACTGGTCTGAGACTTAGGAGACACTCAAAAATGGTTTTATTTTTCCCAGTGACAATAAGTGAATAAATTAATGAATAAATAAAGCTGGGCTCTTTAATAACACAAAGGCAGTTTTAGGCATAGGGCATCTTATAGGAAATAGTGCGTTATGTTCTGCTCGTGCACCGAACAAGTTGGTTTTGCCTATTGTTACCTTCTCTTTTGAAAGAACTACCTTTCCCTCACTCCCTGTGACCTGAGGGGCTGTGTCAATCACTCTGTACGTCCCCACTGACCACACAGGTGGGCACGTGACCCAGGCTGAGCTGGCTGTAGTACTTACTGTATCCTTTGTACCCATGGCTAGTTAACATGTGAGCAAACAACCCAAGCAGGATCCATGAGAATTCTTCCATGGGATTTACACGTGGACACAAAGAGAGCAAAGGCCTTTCCCTTTGGCTCGAAAGCCAGCAGCCATCCTTCTCATCAGCTAGAGAGATCCTGCCTAAGAATGAAGCCACAGAGGCAGGGCCCACCCAGAGCTGGAGGCTAAGAGACAGCATCCGTCGTCAGTGTTTTAACCCTGGATGTCGCTGTGCTGAAAGCCAGATCTACTCAAGAACTTTTCAATTATAAAAGTCAATAAATTCTTTTTTTCCCTTAATCTTGTTTGAATTGGGAGTATGGCCCTTGCAACAAAGAATCCTGGCAAATCCAGTCTGTTCATTTCAGTGTGAATGTTTTCCATATGTGCTTCACCTTATGACACTGACTGTTTTTAAGAGTACACAAAATGAATTCTACACGTCTTTGTATGCAGTGCACCAAGACACAGCATAAAAATCCGGAGAGAAAGAATTAAAAAAGCCAGTGTTTGTCTTTAAGGGACATTCTAATGAAGGTGAAGCATTGGGGGAAGGGAAGAATTCCATTTCAAGAGTATTTTTAAATTATTTGCCATATATCCAATGTTTTCACAAATAATTGCAATTAATTATCACCAACCTAAAAAGAAGATATTGTTTTTTCTACTTTATAGATAAAATTATAGTTCAGAGAGGTTGAACAACATGCCCAGGACCACCCAGCTATCAAGAGGTAGAACAAGCCTTCAGGCCTCTGTCTCCAAGGTAAGTGTCCATGTCATTGCACAATCCTGCCTCGCAGACAGGAGATAAGACAAGCTTAAGAATACGATAAGGAAAAGACCGGAATTCGTACATCGATCCATTCAGAAAATACTTATTCAGTGTCTGTTATTCACTAACATTTGTGACAATGCTTCTTGAGCTAGTATACATGACATAAATGTAAAATATCATCAACATGTGCCAGGCACCACACTAGGCCCTGCAGAGGGAGGGACATAAAGATGAATAAAATAGCCTTTTTCCTAGGGGAATGCAATAGAATGAATCTAGAAATATTTCATGGCAAAGTATGATTAATGGCATGAGGGAAGTTCAAAGTGCTGTGAGAATTCTAAGCAGGAAATGTTTACATCTGATTGAAGGAGCCGGAAAGGCCTCGTGGAAGAAAAGTACATTAGGTAAGTGCGTATACAAGTGCTGCTGATGATGCGCCTGCAGGATTTTGGAAGGAATGAAAAAGAAAAGGAGGAGGGAGGGAAGAAAGGAAAAGAAAGAAAGAGAGAGGAGAGGAAAAAAGGAAAGAAGGAGGGAAGAAAGCAGAGTGGGAGGGAGGGAGGAGCGGGGGAAGAGCAGAGGAAAGGAAGAAAGAAAAGAAGGAAAAAGAGAAAAGAAAGAGAGCGGGAGGGAAGGATGAGAAAAGAGGCCTGCAGCCACAGCCTGGTCCCGAGGTGCAGGCTGTGGACTAGAAGCTTCTAACCTTCCTCTCCAGAGACACTCTGTTAGGGCAACACTTCCTCTGGATTGCTCACTCATCTGCTCTACTTGTCACTTCAAAATTACTCAAATTATTACTTGATCCAGCAACCCCACATCTTACAGAAGGAACCTTGTAATTAAAAAATTCTAGAGGTTTTTAGCTTCAGTGGGAATAATACACTTCGGGAGTTTGCTCAACTGCAGATCCCCTAGGCCCCAGAGATTCATTTTCAACAGCACTGGTTGGAGTCCCGGGAATTTACATGCTTCGAAGAGTCAGTCAGGTGACTCTGCTGCAAGTGTTCTGAGGACCACACTTTGAGAAACACTGCAGCCTAACCCAGTTGTGTCTCAGGTAAAGAAGCAATGGGGTCCCAGAGAGGTTAAGGCTCGTTTGAGGTCACACAGCTAGTTAGTGAAAGATCCAGGCCTGGGGACTCTTGGTCCTTTGCTTTTTTTCCCACTGGCCTTGATCGCTACACACCTCAGAGTTTGCCTAAATATTGACATTGATATTGTAGGAATATCCACGTGGACCGGGCTCTGAGAACCACAGCTCTGAGTCATCCAAGGGTATAAGATCTCAAATCTAGCTTCTCTCAGATTCCAGTGTTAACTTACACATGGTTAGCACTAAATAAATATTTGTTGACTTGATGAATCCCTAGTTGCCACTTACAAAAAGCAAAAAATAAATAGAGAGAGGGAGGTTCTAGTGAATCTGCAGATGAAAGAATAAGACTCTTCTCAGCTGCCTTCTTGTGGCATCTCTTCATAAGTTCGCCCCTGGTTCAGTCTAATTTAATGAGTATTTAATGAGCACCTACCATTTTCAAGGCCCTATGATCTGTGCTTGGGGGATACAAAAATAGAAGTTAGCTTTTCTGTTCTGATGAGTGACACAAGAGTGACACATTAAAGGTCTCAAAAAAGGAAATATTTATTTGGGGAAATCAGGGTATGGTTTATGGAGATAGTTTTGAGATGGGTCATGAAGGATGGAGTAGAATTTTAACAGGTGAAATGTGAAGGGAAGTTGGTCCAGGTGTGGAAGAACTGGTCAGTAGTTCAATTTGACTCTAGCTGGGGTACCAATGAGAGGGTAAGGGGATTATAAAACTAGAAAGATAATGGAAAGACCTTGAAGTGGAGGACTTAGGTTTAGAATGGAAAGTTGGAGCTAAATCTAAAACCTCCTGAGAAATCATTAAAAACGTTTGATCGGTTTGATGTTTCTGATAAGGGTGTTGTGTAGGGTGATCGGAAGCTGGGAGAGCTGGAAGGCAGGAAGACCGGCTGGGAGGATGGCCAGCTGGAGAGACAGGGAAGGAAGATCAGGACGTAGCCAGAGGCAGAGCTGTGAGGTCACAGCAGCTGAGTGTCTGAGGGGTCTAAAGGAGAGAAGGATGTGGCTAACTCAGAAGTTTCAAACTTCAGTGACTGAATAATCGGATATAGGGAACTCGGGAAGTGAGGTTGATTTGGTTTGGGTGGTGATGGCAAAAATTTTGGTGCGAAACATGTTAAGATTAAAGTTTCATAAACCGTCCAAGTACAGGCACTCAGCAAAATGCTAGCAGCGCTGGCACTGACGGTGAGGAGACAGGTGTTAGCTAGGGGTACAGAGGAATCACAGATGTAATCGTGGAAGCCGCTGGAATGGGTAGGAGCAATGAGTGAAGAGGGTTATATGGTTATGTGTTTGAATTGCAGATAACGGAAATCCCTGCACATTATGGTTTAAATAAAGCAAGGAATTTATTGGCTCATGTAACTGAAAATCCAGTGGAGTGGGCTCCAGGCATGGTTCAGATGGCGATCTGGATCAATTACGCTTCAGTTCTCTAAACTCCGCTTTGTTCTGTGTTTTGGCTGCATTTTCATGCTGGAGTCCCTCAAGGTGGGAAAAGGGTAGCCAACAGCAATTAGGTTCACATGCTTTGTCATTTATACCCAAGAGGAGAGAAAATGAGTTTCCTTTAACAACCGAACGAAAGCCTTGAGTTTTGCTCTAATTGGCTTACTAAAGGTCACATGTACATGTCACATGGCTATGGCTGTGGTCCAGTTTTCCCAGAGCCACCACTGTGGTGGGAGGAATGGGTTTACACTAATGGGCTTAGATTAGTCACAGCTCACTGCTAGAGCTGGAGGGAGGATCAGCTCCACCCAGCTCTCCTGGCGGCTCCACAGTGGGAGCTAGAGATCAGTTACAGTTCACTAAAGGGTCCCAAACCAGATTCTTATAGAGGTATGATATCGGGGGGACTCTAAGGAAATTGCACTGCCATGGAACCCCAAGTGGGAAAATATTTCCATGAGGACACAATAACCAACAAGGCCGTCGGGATGATGATGACTGATAAAGGGTCATTTGTTTGTATGATTAAGAAAATTATTGGTGGCCTTGAGATGACGGCGTTAGCTGGGTGTCGGTCGTCAGTGAAGAGAGCAAAAGATTGAGAAGGAACTGGAAGATGAGAAGGTGAAGTGTAGACTCTCGTTTCGGAAAGATGGACAGTGACGGAAGGAGAGAGCAGTTCAGCGGGAGAAGGGGACATCGCCTGTCGCTGTTCGCAGGGAGACTTGAGGATGTTTGCAGGCTGAGGTGAGAGAGCAGGAGAAGAGGGGAGAGACGGGTGCCGCAACCAGGGTGGGATAACTGAGGCTGCCTGGCGTTGAGGACACAGGAGGAGGGAATGAGGTCAGATACGGAGGCAGGGAGGTTTGTTTGGAGAGCAAATTAGACCCCTCTTCCCCAGAGACCAGCCTAGGAGGGGAGCCAGGGTGAAAACAGAAATGTGGATGCGAAAGGAAGTTGAGGAAACTCAGGGACGTGCCTATAACTTTCTCAATAAAATCAATTCTGGAAGCTGAGAGTTGCTGGTTGCCCCAAGCAGGCTCAGAAGATTTGGAACAACCCCTGGGGGATTCATTAGGAGGCTAGAAAACATGAATAAGAAGACTGGAGAATTGCAAATTAGTACAGTCTTTCCAAGAGCAGTCTGGCACCTTACAACAAAAGCCATAAAAGTGTTTCTAGCCTTTGACCCAATAATCCCTCTTCTAGGAATATATACCATGAAAATAATTGAAAAGGAAATATTAATATAAGCTATCTGCAAAAAGATTTTTATTGCTTCCCTGTTCATAATAGGGAAAATCCTGGAAGACACCCAAATACTTCACAGTTGGGGAATGGTTAAGCGGATTCTGGAACATTAATATGATGGAATATTATATAATCATTACGAATGATAAATATGAGTACTCTGTCAATATATGAGAAAATGTATACAGAAAAATGTTAGGTGAACAAGGTAGAGTATGAAATAGGATGGATAAGTTGATTTCTACCCTGGAAAATGATGCTTATACAATGGCATGGTTTATAAAAGGTCACTGAATTGTGCAAATCGTTGGTGTGAGGAGGTGAAGAGATTTTTTTTCCCCTTTAGAAAATTGTTTAAATGCACATTTTTTACAGAATTGGCAAGCAGCTGAAGCCAGTCAGCACACATTTGTAGTAATGCTGATCTGCAGGACGCTCAGCCGGCTCCCTTTGCAGAGAAAGAAAGGAAGAGTGGGGGCATTCGGAGCCAAAGACGGTTAAGGCAGGGAGTCATGAAGGCAGGGGTCACCAAGAGATGAGCACGTTCTTTGCTGAAATGGCTTATTATGGTGCAGGCTTCATGGGGAGGGGAGCAGAGACAGAGTAGCTAAGGGGACCCTGGAAAGTGGGAGGATGGGAGAGACTGCGGACCCCAAGGGAGGTGGAGAGTTGTGCTAATGGAAGTGAATGAGTGGGGGCTTTGGGGTCCTGGGAGTGCCGGTACAAAACCAGGGGTCTTGGGGCTGATGAGCAAACTGAAGGCGTAGTTAAGGGGGAGGGTAGATAGAGGTCCCTGGAGTAAAAGAGGTTGAGAGACAGTGATATTAGGTAAACATGTCTGGAATGAACAGAAAAGTACAGTAAACGCAATAGCCAGTCATTCATTTATTCACCCAACGCATACTTACCGAACTCCTATTATGTGCCAGGCACTGTTCTAGACACTGCGGAATCAACGGGGAATAAAACAGACAGTGTGATTTGTCCCACCAGGGACTGTGTCCCACTGGGGGGCCCTGATCCACACTTCGTTTCTGTTGCAGGTCCTAGCATGTGGTTGGTGTTTGGTTACCTTTTGTTAAATGAATGCAGAAATGAGATGATTCGATGTCCATTCGGTATGAACGCATGGAGGGAAGGGCATGGGGCCCAGCAGCTGCTCCGGGCTCAGAGCAGTTGGAGAGCTGCTGCCCAAGGAGGTGAGCTCCGCAGAGATGGAGGGGCTGGGTTCAGAGAGGAGAAGAGACACAGTACCATCCTTTCTAGAACCAGACAGAAGAACAAGAAGATTATCGCAGGGATAGAATATATTAAGATGGGAAGTGTTGTATTTGAGAAAGTATTCATGGAATGTTCTTGGTGTTTTCCTGGAGGTCATTCTTTCACAATTTACTAGGCATCTACCTAGGTGCATGGCTCTTGACGAGGGATTTGAGGGCCTGTAGAGTTGAGAAAAACTCAGCTGCGATTCTCAGAAAGCTTACGAGCTTGTAAGATCAGAGTTGGTCTTGAAAACTGGGGTTTAGGAAGGGAAGAGCGGCTCCTGAATCCCCCAGTGTAGGAAGAAGGTAGGACAATGGCCCAGGGCTCTTTCCGCTACCGGAGTTATCCGAAACCTGGGGAAGAAAGAGGAACATCGTCCGGCGCAGGTTTCCAGGGCTCGGGCAGAGGCAGGAGACACAGGGCCAACTGGGATGCGGGAGAGAAGGAGGCTGGAGTGCTGACTGCACAGCGGCCTGGGGAGGCCTCGGGAGTGACGGCCAGAGGGGGCTGCTGGACTGGGCAGAGTGAGAAGAGGGATCTTGGGGGTAGTTGAGGAAGGTGACAGGGACCTTTCTCTTGGGCCTCCTGTGTCCAGAAGAAAATGGACAGAAGACCTCAGAGTGGGTGGTGTGCTGCCCTGGAGGCAGAGAAAGCCCGAGTCACAGAGATGGGGAAGGGATGGATTGACGGCACCGGCCCAGGAGCTAAGTGCCACCACAGGCCTGGGGGTTCATTCATTTAGTCAACAAACCTTTACTGGGCTCAGTCAGTCCTGGTTTCTAATCCTTGCTTTGCCACATACTAGCTATGTGCCCTTGGACACATAGATTGCTTCACTTCTCCAAGCCTCAGTTTCCTCATCTGTGAAATGGGCTTAGCAACCTGGAAGGGTTGTTGTGAGGATTACACAATGTGTATGAAGGCCCCCCAGAGTGCTGAATAAACCCTCAGGACAGACGAGCTATTATTTTTATTAGCTCGATGCTTAGTTCTGTGGGGAATGCACAGAGGAACAGGATACAGCTCTCCTGCCCTTCCTGCCAGAACTCCGTGCAATGAGGGGAAACAGAGATATGAACAAGGGATGACAACCAACCAGAACACAGTGTGTCATTGTTAAAACGGTATCACGCCTGCTGTGGGAGCCCGGTGGAGCGAATAATTAGTTCTGTCTGTAGAGGTCAGGGAAGGCTTCCCTGAGGAGGGGACATTTGAGCTGGACCATTAAACGGATCACCTGGCAGAGAAGAGGGGAGAAGCCGCCTTGAGCAAACGCAGGGAAGCGTGCAAGGGCAGCGCGAGATCGGGGAAGAGTGACTGTGCTGCCAGCCTGCAGCCTGGCAGGGGCAGGGGGGAGCCTGGCGGGGCGTTTGGGGCCAGACTGGGACGGGCCTGAGTGCTGGGCTGTGTGCAGAAATGTGCTCCTGCCGCAGTGGGCGATCTCAGCATTTGGCAGGAGACATGGCTCTGGTGGGAGGAAGGATGGAAGGAAGGAGGCCGGAGCAGATGCAGGGAGACCAGGCCTGTCCCCGGCAGCCCCACTGCAGCGCTGCACCCCAACCATCTCCTGCCTGGGAGTCCGGGCCCCTCTGCAGCAGTGAGTCATCACTGGGACCCGCGGCACCAGCTGCTGCTGCCATGGCCAGGGAGAGGTGGCCAGGGAGAGGGCCCTCGTGCACACAGTGCCAAGACACTGAGGGTCCAAAGTCCCTCACCTATCATTTTGGGGGTGCTCCGTGGGCCCCACCAGCACTGGTTTGGGGCTGACAGAAGGCAGCCTTGGTCTGTCTCAAGGGAGGAGAGAAAGGACAGTCCCCACCTGTTAAGTTGACTTTCCTTTTCAGAAAGAGCTTTGCTGATGAAGAGCGATAAGTGTCTTTCACTGGTGAGGAAAGGATTTTAATAACGTCTGCTGATGACGCCTGCCCTGCTCCACCGAGATACAGAGGCTCATTCTTCTTCCCTTTAATAACCCGGTGCAGCTGCACCGTGGAGGGGCCAGCTCTGCCTCTTCTCTCCCCAGTGGCGTGCCACCTGCCCCTCTGTCCCCAGCTCGGGTCCTCTCCTGTTTCCTCTATCCCCCTCTCTGCCCAACTGTTGGATTCCCTCTCACCTGCCTTTTCTTCTCTCCCTTACTCATTTCTCTGAGAGTCATGATCTGGGAGGGACCTTATTGATAGGAAACTTGGTCCAAAGAGATGCATGGATGGGCCAGCAGGGGGTGAGCCCTTTGTCACTTTGGTGATGATCCCGCAGGCCAGAGAGCTTGCCAAGGAGATTGGCGTTGGCAGATGAAATGTGGTTCTCAGACTTCAGTTTGCATTAGAATCACCTGTGGAGCTGATTAAAAACAGAGTTCCAAATCCCACCAGAGCTTCTGCTCTCTAGGTCTGCAAAGAGCCCAAAAAACGGCAGTTTCCGCAAGCCCCTCAGGAGACCCAGGCAGGCAGGAGGCTGTCAGCCACTCCAAGAAACCCAGAGGTGAAGGTGGCTAAGTTCCTGCCTCGGACTCTCCTGCTAACCCCATCCAATAGCCTTTGTTTCAACTCCACCTTTTTCTCCGCAATCCACCTGTCCAAGTCCTGAGTCGTTTCGGAGGTTTGGGAACTTGAATCGTGTTGCTGTGTTGAAGTTGCCTTTGTAATAACAGCAAGATGATAAAATTATTTGATAATAATTTATTTAGCATACATGGATGAGAGACCTGGGTAGGCACTTTATGTGACCCTCATTTTGTCCCCCAGTGATGCTGTGAAGTTGGTCTTATTATCCCCTTCATTGCCCTCATGTGACTTGCCCGGGGACTCCAGGGACTGAGACCTGAGCTGACATTTGCCAAGCCCATGCCCCTATCCCACTCCACAGCGCTCACAGAACGAGCACGTTGGAGGCAGGTTAAAGGAGAGGAGACGTGGGGAGAACTGTTATGCAAACTTCTTTCTCCCATAGGATGTTCAGAGGAAAACAGTCCTCAAGGAAAAATGGCTGTTTTCCCAGTTGTCTCCCTTCCCTGGGCCTTGCTGTTCCTCCTCCTACATAACGCCCTCTCCCCTTCCACCTCACACCCCTGAACTCACAAACTACCCAGGTGGCCGCCATTCTCTCCCAGGCTCCTGCCTGTCACATGTAGATTCCATTCGATGCCCTCTCTCCCCTCGGCCCTTAAGCCAAACCCTGGTGACCCTCTGGGCTTCACCCCTTGATTACGTTCTGGCCTCCACACCGGTCCCTGCTACCACCACTGCTTTGTGCCTAAAAGACTTCCCTCATTACCTTCCTAGCTAGAATTCAGTCCCCCAAACTCCAATATTCTGGGTTATATACTGTCAGTTACATCTTCCTAAACCCTCTGCTGTCATCTTTATTTGTTTGTTTATTTATTTACAGATGGGGTCTTGCTGTGTTGTCCAGGCTGACCTCAAACTCCTGGATTCAAGCGACCTTCCAGCCTCAGCCTCCTGAGCAGCTGGGACTACAGGTATGCACCACCACACCTGGCTTACTGCTGCCATCTTGCATGCACCCCGCTTAGCCTTGCCATGCACACTGAGTCTGAAACCCCCGCCTCCCCAACCCATGCCTCCCACTTCAGCAGAATGAATTCTCCTTTCCTAGAGGGCCAACATATTACACTGTGTTCTTTCCAGCCACTAGGCGTTTGCTTATGCAGTTCCTGCCATCAGACCTGCCATTCTCTCTCATTTTCTCTAATCCCAATCCTTCATTCCTTTAAACATTCAATTCCAAACTCTTTGCCTCCACAAAGCTTTCTCTGGCTGAGCCTACCTTCCTTCCCTTTTAAGTCCCTGTGCTCAGTATGCACCGTTGGCATCTCACACCCTCACACTTGTTTATTTGTTGTCTCAGAATTATTCTAAGGTTGTTTCAGGTCTGTGTGTTTTCCTCTCCCCAGCCAGATGCTGTAAGAACAATGCTAGACCTCTTTGCTCTTCAGCACCTACTCTCCCAGAACACAGTGAGTGGCTTTAGTAACTTTGCATTAAATTGAAACAATTCCTAAATGACCATCCCTTTAATTACAATGAATGACTTGGAAATCCGAAGCCAGTGGAGTGTGTGCTTTGTGGATGGAAATGATCAGATGATATAATGGGGATGAGAACGCAGTACTAAAAGGTAGGACACCTGGCTTTATAGTCCCACGCTTTCTACTGTCCAGCTGTGTGACCCAGGGCAAATTACTCTACTTCTCTGTCCTAAAGGGTCGGGCCAGATGGCCTGTGAGACACTTCCCAGCTTTTCCACATCCTGCGATCTGGGCTAATCAATCCTCCCTCTCTCCTAGCCAATGATCAAGGCAAATGTGTCTCTCTGGACCTCACTTTACTTACGTGTGAAATGGAAACTATGGTAATAGTAGCTAATTTATAGAGTTATTGTAAGGATTAAATGCAGCAATTCAGAACGCTCTTAGTCTCGGGCTGGCCCATAGAAAGTGATCAATAAATGGTAGCTATTATTAAGTCACTTAGCCAGGGTTAGGAGGGTGAGGTATACCCAAGGGAGGAGAAGGCCATCCCCTTGTGTTCTGATCCAAGTAAGAAGTCTAAAGTCCATGAAGCCATTTGAGCCCTGAAGAGGTTAGGCTGGGGCCCCGGTGCTAGGGCCCTGCCCAGCAGCCTTGTAGGGACTGAAACACCAACTGTCCCATTAATGACAGCACTGCTGGCGGTTGGGGTGACCCTGTTGTATAGTCCCATCGATTTTCCCATTACCCTTTAATGCTGTGTATTAAAGGCTTTGCAGATCCACTCTGTTACCTTCTTTCTTTATTATCTCCAGGGCCTGCCCAAATGCTTGGGAGGATTAAATTGCCTGGCTGCAGTAAACCTCTCCGCAGCGTGAGACACCTTTTCTTGAGCAGATCTTGGAAGCTGGGAGCCTTGGAAGCCTTCCTGGCTCACTGCTCAGTCATGCAGACACTGATAAGGACCCTGTAGGGGGCAGAGACTATGCACCTGGGGCTCACTCACAACCCACTGCCAGCCAGAGGAGGAGACGCCAGCAGAGCCAGGTCCTCGCCCCTCTGCTGGTTGTCTCTTCTGGCCTTACCTGGTCTCAGCCCACTCCTGGTTCATAACTGCATTCGCTCGATCCTCCCCTCCCACGTCCGGCCTTTTTTTTTTTTTTTTTTTTTAGACAGGGTCTCTCTTTCTCACCTGGGCTACAGTACAGTGGCGTCATCATAGCTCACTGCAACCTCAAACTCCTGGGCTCAAGCAATCCTCCTGCCTCAGCCTCCCAAGTTCCTAGGACTGCAGGCACACGCCATCACGCTTGGCTAATTTTTCTGTTTTTAGTAGAGATGGGGTCTTGCTCTTGCTCAGGCTGGTCTCAAACTCCTGACCTCAAGCAATCCTCCCACCTCAGCCTCCCAAAGTGCTAGGATTATAGGCATGCGTGTACTTCATCTTGCTTCCTGTTGGCCCCTCATGTCTGCCCAGATCCCAAGATCCATCCTCTGGCCCTGCCTCCTGGCTGCTGTCTTTGTTCAGTGATTGCATTTAATATTTGGGATCCTAATACATACATACACAACTTCACAAAAAACCCTTATTCAGAACTTCAGATTGCCTTGACTTTCTTATTTGTGAAATGGGAACATGAGTCCTCCCATTGAGATTGGGGGAGATGAAGTCCATATGGTTCTCTCTCTGAGCAAAAGAGGGTGGGGGAACAAGCACTGCTGCTTTGTTGTGTTTTTTTTGTTTCGTTTTGTTTTGTTTTTTTTGAGGTATGACCAAATATAATGAGGTTGATATTTCACACTACAAGGCATCAATGCAAATTAATTTTCTCCCATTGAAAAGCAAAACAGCAAATCAAAGATGCAACCCGTTCAGAGCTGGCATCCTGGTCAGCAAGTCTCCATGGTCTGAGGGTAGATTTGAGCTTGGGAAATGGCCACTCAGAGTTAAGCCTGGTGAACAAACTAAGCGATCAAACAGAATACAGATGATCCGCAAGTTATGATTGTTTGACCTATGATTTTTTTTTTTACTTTTTGATGATATGAAAGCAAAATGCATTCAGTAGAAACCATACTTCAAATTTTGAATTTTGATCTTTTCCCAGGCTAGCAACATGCCATATGACACTGTATTGTGATGCTAGGCAGCGACAGCAGGTCACAACTCCGTCAGCCCCGCAGTCACGAGGGTAAACACTCTACGGTGTACCGTGTTCAATAAATTGCAGGAGATATTCAACACTTTATTATAAAATAGGCTTTACGTTAGATGATTTTGCCCAACTTTAAGCCAATATAAGAGTTCTGATCACGTTTAAGGTAAGCCGGGCTAAGCTACGATGTTCGATAAGTTAGGTGTACTAAACGCATCTCGACTTACCATATGTTCAACTTACAATGGGTTTATCAGGACGTAGCCCCATCATAAGTTGAAGAGTATCTGTAATCTTCTCCTTTCTCCCAAAGATAAAAAGTAAGGAGATGATTTTATTGTTAAATTGGTACTAAGGGC
>CAUYSK010125951.1:0-24490 GCA_963575035.1 Avahi laniger
TTGAACTCCTAGGATCTGAAGCAATCCTCCTGCCTCAGCCTCTTAAGTAGCTAGGATTATAGATATGCATCATGCCCAGCTATTAAATATTTTTTAAATTTTTTGTAGAGACAAGTCTTGCTTTGTTGCCCAGGCTCTGGCGTCAAGCAATCCTCCTGCCTTGGCCTCCCAAAGTGCTGGGATTACAGGTGTGAGCCACCACGTCCTGCCTTATAATGGTCAATTTAAAATAATTTTTTTTTTTATTTGACAGGTAAAATTTATATATATTTTTGGTGTTTGACATATGTATACATTGTAGAATGGCTAAATCAAGATATTTAACATGCATAACGTCAAGTACTTATCATTTTTTTGTGATTAGGGGACTTAAAATCTACTGTCTTAGCAATTTTCAAGTACACGATATATTGTTACATAGTCACCATGACATACTCTTTTTTTTTTTTTTTTTTGAGACAGAGTCTTGCTCTGTTGCCCGGGCTAGAGTGCCATGGCGTCAGCCTAGCTCACAGCAACTTCAAACTCTTGGGCTCAAGTGATCCTTCTGCCTCAGCCTCCCGAGTAGCTGGGACTAAAGGCATGCGCCAACATGCCCGGCTAATTTTTATATATATGTATTATATATATATATATATTTTTTTAGTTGTCCAGATCATTTCTTTCTATGTTTTAGTAGAGACGGGGTCTCGCTCTTGCTCAGGCTGGTCTCGAACTCCTGACCTTGAGCGATCCACCCGCCTCGGCCTCCCGGAATGCTAGGATTACAGGCATGAGCCACCGCGCCCGGCCCATGATATACTCTTATAGTCATTTAAAATAATAAAATTATACTGTTCATTTTATGAAAAGGGCATATAAATTGTCTACATTGCTTATATGGGAGATGTCAGTGGCTGACCACAGTGGCTCACACCTGTAATCTTTGAGAGGCCAAGGTGAGAGTATCATTTGAGGCCAGGAGTTAGGGACCAGCCTGGGCAACATAGCAAAACCGTGTTTTTACTGAAAAAAAAAAAAAAAAACACAGAAGAAATTAGCCAAGTGTGGTGGTACGTGCCTGGAGTTCTAGCCATTCAGGAGACTGAGGCAGGAAGATTACTTAAACCCAGAATTTGAGGTTACACTGAGCTATGATAGGGCCTCTGTACCTGGGTGACAGAGTGAGACCCTGTCTCTAAAAAAAATAAGAGAGACCTCCATGTTCTATAAAGTATACAACAGTTTATACAAATATAACTAGCATAGTATAAGTGTCAGTTACTATTCTATTCATCATATACATTAAATATTAAATTAATAGCACTTTTGTTTGCCTAAAAAGTAGGTCCATAGTAGTTAGTTTCGACAGCTTAGATATTTTAGAATAGCTATCCAAAAGTGAAAATTGAACTAGTTCTATTTTTTAATTGTTTATTAAAATCGTTTCTTTGACCTTTGAGCTATACACAGAGTAGGTAATCAAGAAGTGTTGATTAGTATTAGTTTTTAATGTTTTCAGAAGTAAGGAAGTCTCAGTATTTCTCTGTTTTGTTCTTTACATTTCTTCTCATTTATTTACAACTATAAGTGGAATTTTGCAAAGTTAGATCAGTGCTACTGGGCTGGGTGCAGTGGCTCACACTTATAATCTGAGCACTTTGGGAGGCTGAGGTGGGAGGATGGCTTGTGGCCAGAAGTTCAAGACCAGCCCTGTCTCTACAAAAATTAAAAGATTAGCCTGGCATGATGGCGTGTGCCTGTAGTCCCAGCTACTCAGGAGGCTGAGGCAGGAGGATCACTTGAGCCCAGGAATTTGAGATTGCAGTGAGCTATGATGATACCACTGCACTCTAGTCTGGACAGCAGAGTGAGACTCTGTCTCAAAATAAAGCAAAAAAAAAAGGCAATACTACCAGAAAAAACATTGCCATAAAGTTGCCTTGTCTTTTTTGTTTTCACTGTCATATCACGCTCTGCCAAAGTAAAAAAGGTTTACATTAGAGCTTGCAAATTGGTGGCTTTCTAGCTAGTCTCAACTTACAGATATGTTTTGATTGGCTCACAGGCTGCTAGTTTTTTAAAATTTGTCAATATTAAAAATTGGAAGATTGAAATCAAAATATGGATTTCTGCTATCTCTTAAAAAGTGTGAAGATAATGACAACATTGGTTTTACATTCCACTTGGTAAATGTTACGTGAATTTTTTTTGTCTACTTCTTTTAGATGGGACATGAATTCTGTAGTTCACACAGCCCCCATTCAGTCTACCTCACTCATTTACATTCCCAGCCTAGCCTCCATTGTCATTTAGATTTTAGTCCTGATTAAGCATACCACTGTGCATTTTCTTTGGGATATGTCCTATGACCTGGTTCACAAGCCTTGCTCCTTACTTCTGACCTGCTCTGCACATTTCTCTACAGTATAAAACTAACTAAGTTAACTTTTACCATATTAAAAATGTGGTCTCTACAGTAAGTCTGCTTGATACTATACCAAAAGTTCATTTGTCATATCAGAGCGTTCTTTGTTTCTTCTTTCTTCATTACATTAGGTCTCTATTCTTCAGCTTGGTGTTTGGACTCTTGTTCTCCACAACACCCCAACCAACCCATATTTCCAGAATTAGTTCCCATAGATCATAATCTAACTACCATAAGAACAAGATCGTGTCTAACCTTGTTACTGCTGCATCCTCTGAGCATTTAGTAAATGTTGGTTGAATGAATGGATTTGCCACTAGTTCCAGTCCTCATACCCTCTACTTCAATCATATCATTCTCTGAACACCACCCATATTTTCCTCCCTTTTCTCCCTTGTTCTTACCATTTCCTATTCTTGCTTTTCCCTCTGTCTATTCATTCATTTACTCTATTCAACAAATATTCACTGAGTATCTGCTATGTACTGGTTCTGGCAATACAGTGAGGACCAAAATAGGATTTCTGTCCTCATAGAACCTTGCAATCCAGGGGAAGAAAGAAAAATAAGTAATTAAAACACAATGTAGTAAGTGCGGTGTGATAGTGGGATTATTTAAGGGTATATAGGAGTACATAGGTGAGTCAGCTAACTCAGTCTAGAGAGGGTCAGGGAAGGCTTCCCAGAAGGAAGTGACATCTAGAAATGATATTTGAAGAGTGTATAGGAATAAGTCAGGCCAAAGAAGGGCATAGAGAGGAGAATGGGGTGAGGAACAGGATAATATTCTAGGCTGAGGGAATACCTGGACCATCTGGAATATTATTCTTCTCACAGTCATAACATCAGCTGTAGTTCTAGCCCACACCTCTTTTAGCCAAGTCTCCTTACTGGCATTTATGGTACTCTGCCATGTATGTTGAAAACAGTCATTGTATCTATGTTTTCTCCTCCTTATGAGCCTAGTATATGTCTTGAGCATGTGAAGTGCATAATAAATATTGAAGTAAGTATCTGTACAGTGCAAAAAAACCTTATAGTATTTGAAATTTTGATAAAAATAGGTAATTTTACATTTAACACATTGACTGCCACACTAGAAAAAAAAATTTCCTGGGGCTGTGGTGTTTTATTAAAACAAAACAATCCTTTCTAATTTGTTATTTTCTGTGCGTGAGTTATATGCAACACAATCCACGTTTTTGAATTAAATTGTCAATATTAACTGTAACAATAATGACATCAACAAGTAAGATTTTCATGACCCAATTGCAGGGTTTTGCTTCAGAAGGCCCTGGGCTCAAAACTAGTCTGTTTTAAAATACAACTCACAGGGCAGTCAATGTGTTAATTGGTAAGTCATACAAATAATGAATAAATAATTGCACAGATATCTAAAATGCAGCTTAAAAACACTCTCACGTGCAGTATCAGGCTGATATCTGACTGTACCCAGCTAGTTGCCTCATTGCATGGAAACCTTTAAGGTGTTAGACTGGGTGAGGCGCCTCAGATCTGTAAACCCAGTGCTTTGGGAGGCTGAGGTGGGAAGATCAATTGAGGCCAGGAGTTCAAGATCATCCTGGGCAACATAGCAAAAACCCATCTCTATAAAATTTTTTTTTTTTTAAACTTAGCCAGGTATAGTGGCACATGCCTCTAGTCCCAGCTACTTGGAAGATTGAAGCGGGAGGATTGCTTGGGCCCAGGAGTTTGAGGTTACAATGAGCTGTGATCATGCCACTGCACTCCAGCCTGGGTAACAGAGCAAGACCCTGTCTCTAATGAATAAATAAATAAAGATGTTAGTATTTGTCAAATTCATTGAACTGTATACCTAAAATAAGTATATTTTATTGTATATAAATTATACATAAAATAAATAATGTGTAGGGATTAAAATACACCTTAATAAAATAAGTGAGGTGTAGGGATGGGGAGAATTAATACCCTAATTCTAATTAGCCAGCAATAAATGAATGGAATACAGAACACCTAAGAAGTGAAAGCTGAGTGTGGTTTGCATATAATTTGTTCTATACTCTATATAATGAAGTATATCTGATTGCTGATGCACTTATGATAATATCAAAATTCATAAATTTACTGACTTCTTGTAAAGTCTCCTATCTGGAGACTTCCTATCTGGAATGTACATGAATGAGCACACTTATATATACGCTCTTATTTGTTTTTGGAACTGTCTCTCTCCCTTCCCTCCTAAGACTCCAAAGGAATGAAACAATTCTTTAAAATGATTGAAAAACATTATACCGTTTGTTGCTGAAACAGACCGGCTTCTGTTCTTCTCCCAGAAATATGGTGGTGGCTTTGAAGGAGCTATCTATTCGGGGTGACTTTCGAACTACTGTTGAATACCTGATCAAGCTGTTAGAGACTGAAAGCTTTCAGTTGAATAGAATTGACACTGGCTGGCTGGACAGACTGATAGCAGAAAAAGTACAGGTGGGTATTTTTCCACTCACATAAACAGCTTCTAGGATTGGGTTCTTGTGGACTTGTGGTGTGATCAATCCTGTCACTAAATGAAATTTATTTGATTCTAGTGTAAATGGTTCTTGATCTACCAGGAAAATCTAGAAGTCAGTGTAATTTTAGCTGTAAGAGTTCTTGTGTCTATATTATACAGTCATTTTGTATGTTCTAGTATTACTTCCTGGGGTATATTTGAAGAGAGGCATGCAGAGATTGAAATACTTTTTCTTTCTTCATTTGAAGTTTAATCTGGTTCAGAGTTGCCAACTTCTACATCTCCAGATGCTAATGAGAGGGGCCTCAGTTAAATCAACAGAGTTATCATTTGTTCCTGAATTGGTGGGCTAATCTAAATTATCCAAGATTTTATATAAAATCGTTAGATTCATCTAAATTTTCTGAAAGTCTAGATTTTGGCTATATACAATTTTTCTTTGAGATTATCAGTAGCCAAATCTTTGTAACTTCTTGAGTTTATTTCTGACAAAAGCCAGTGTTTAAGTTGGTCTTTGATTGGCTCAGTGGGAATCTCAGGGAGAGGGAAAGGAAAGTTGTTTTTCATCTCTATTCAGATGATGCCTCTATTCAAAATCTAAAAGTAAATGTGTTCATTTTTCTCTCAAAAATTAGGCAGTGAAAATAGAGATTTTCATTGCTATCTGTTTATTCACAGCAAATTTGAGCCTGATTTCATTTGGTGGGCTGTGGTACCAAGTGACCATGCTTTTGATCTGCTCTCTTTTTCTTTTTTTCAGGCAGAGCGACCTGACACCATGTTGGGAGTTGTATGTGGGGCTCTCCATGTGGCAGATGTTAGTCTGCGGAATAGCATCTCTAACTTTCTTCACTCCTTAGAAAGGTAGGCTTTGTTTCTTGTGGACTACACAAGAAAATCAATGTGGTCCTGGATACAGGACTGAAGCTCAAAAGACACATTTATTCTTCTGTCCATTCCTGGTACCTTATGAATGGTACTTGTTATTCATAGACTGTTGTGGCAAGGGAGAGAGGGGATGTAGAAGTTTATGGCAAGTTATTTTGTGACTCTCATTGCGGATTCTACAAATTAGCTTGTGCCACAGTAAGAACAGATTGCTTTTTAAAAAACTGGAACCCAGCTGCAATAAATATTGTGTCCTATATAAGCATCCAATCTCCCCAGACCCTGTTGATAAAAATCTGGTATTTATCCCTAGCATTGAACCCTAAATATTTCATGTATTACTTATATCACCTTTTAGGAATTAATAATTAAGGCTGATATTCAAGATGACCTCATGAGTCTTTCAAGTAAAGGGTCCAACTTGTATGGGGCTAAACTAATTTCTAACACTGATTCTAGAGACTGAGCTGTTCCTCTGAGTCCCCAGAGAAACGGTCCAAGGGGCTAATCACTTTAAAGCACTTTAATCACAGGCACTTTATTTCCTTCTGTGTTGTTAGACTTATGTCAGCTCCCTTTTGAAGTGTCTGAAAGGAAGAAAAAACCAAAATTTTACAAATTGAACTGAGATTTCACAGTTATGAAAGCCCTGTGATAAATATCTTTCACTCTGTTACTCTCATGCACTAAAACCAAATCTAAATCCCTCACTGTGCCTTTCAGCTCCTTATAGACACTGGCCTCTTATTACCAATCCAGTCTTACTTATTTTTATTCCTCAACATATAGCCTCTAACCTAGTGAAATGATTTCTCTGTTGGTCTGCAGATAGGTGACATGCAATCTCCTCTATAAGCCCCTCCCCCTCCTTTTTTAATGTTCTTGTTTTTAATTTATTTTTAAAATTGTATCTTGAAATAATTTCAGACTTTTAAGAATTGAGTGAATAGTATGCATAATTTCTATATATTCTTTGCCCAGATTCACCAGTTACTAACAACTTGCTTTACTTGCTTTATCACTCCCTTTCTCTCTCATTATCAAAAGTCTTTCTTGATGTTTCTCTCTTTAGTAATATCCTTTCTCCTCCGCCCAGCCTACTGCCTTTTTTTAAAGACCCCCGAATAAAGTCTCAGTTACTAGGAATAGATGAGAGTTGATTACACTGAAGTTTTTATTATTTTTTAAAGTTTTATGTTTGTTTATTTTTAAGAACAGCTAATACATTCACATGGTTCAAAATTCAAAAGACACAAAAAGAATATGTCGTGAAAAGTCTCTTTCTTCCTTTGTTCTTCGACCATACCATTCTCTTCCCTGTAGTCAATCCATATTACCAATTTCTTTTCTAACCTTCCAGAGATATCCTAAACTTATATAAACATATACATGTAATATTTGTTTCTTTCCACCTCCTAGTTTTTTAAAACACAAATGGTAGCATACTCCGAGGTGTTCTTTACCTTGCTTCTTTCACTCAACAGTATATTTTAGAGAGTATCTCATATTAGTCGGTAAAAGCCTTCATCTTTTTAATGACTGTATTTTGTTGTATATATGAAAAGATGCTCAACAGCACTAATCATTAGGGAAATGCATATCAAAACCACAGTGAAATATCACCTCACACTCATTAGGATGCCCGCTGTCAAAAACCAGAAAATAACAAGTGTTGGCAAGGATGTAGAGAAATTGGAATGCTTGTGAACTATTGGTGGAAACGTAAAATGGTGCAGCCACTGTGGAAAAACAGTATTGTAATTCCTCAAAAAATTAAAAATATGATTTGAAGGTACCACTTCTGAGTATTCTGAACAAATTGAAAACAGGGTCTCAAGGAGATACTTGCACACCCTTGTTCATGGCTGCATTATTCATAGTAGATAAAAGGTGGAAACAACTCAAGTATTCATTGATGGATGAATGGATAAACAAAATATGGTATATACGTACAATGGGATATTATTCAGCCTTAAAAAGGAAGGAAATTCTGACACAGGCTAAGACATGGATGAATCTTAAGGACATTAGGCTTAGTGAAATAAGCTAGTCACAAAACAACAAATACTACATGATTTCATTTATATGAGGTATCAGAATAGTCAGATTTATAGAAACAGAAGGTGGAATGATGATCACCAGGGATTAGGGGGAGGGGGAAATGGGAGTTTTTGTTTAAAGGGTATAGAATTTCAGTTTTGCCAAATGAAAAAGTTCTAGAGATTGGTTGGTTCCACAATAGTGTTAATATACTTACCACTGTAGAACCATACATTTAATAATGGTTAAGATGACAAATTTTATGTGTATTTTACTATAATTAAAAGTAAAAAATTCCATGATATTGGTTCTTTCATAGTTTATGTGGTCAGTCCCTTATAGATGGATAGTCGTATAGGTTGTTTCTAGTCTTTTGATATTCCAGAAAATAATACAATCAATAATCTTTTAGATTGCTTTATAAACTATTAGAACTTTCTAGAAATAAGTGTCTTTTACATTGTTTTTCTTTCAGGGGTCAAGTCCTTCCTGCTCATACGCTTCTGAATACAGTGGATGTTGAACTTATCTACGAGGGAGTGAAATACGTGCTTAAGGTATGCTGAACTCCACTGAAGCCTGCACCTTACTTTTCATCTCTCTTTGTTAGCTCTCTTTCTTTATTTCAAGAGGCAAGGGGAAATGTCTGATTTAGTGCAGGGATGGAGGTGTTAGTGAAATTATAGTATTATTTATGTCAGTATCCTGAAGCAGTATTTCATGATTCTGTGAAAATCTTTTTAGTTCCTCAACTTCATGTATACTGCCAAGAGATAAAGGAGAGACAGGGAACAACTAGAGCAGAGAGAAACAACTAAGGAAACCCTATTTGCTTACGTCACAACCAAGCCATTCCTGGCTCTGATGCAGATAGCATCAGCACCATGAATTAGCTTCCTTCTGACAGATCTTTCTTACCTCTGTTTTTGCAGCATGGATTTTCGCCCGGGCTCTACCTGGAAGGGGGATACACTGACTTGCCTCTTCTCATTTTTATTCCCTTACAGGTTACTCGACAGTCTCCCAACTCCTATGTGGTGATCATGAATGGCTCATGTGTGGAAGTAGATGTACATCGGCTGAGTGACGGAGGACTGCTTTTGTCCTATGATGGCAGCAGTTACACTACGTACATGAAGGAGGAAGTAGATAGGTAAGTGGCTGAGGTCCATCTGCTGGTCATTGTATTAACCTTTTCTCTTCTTGGTCACTAGCTCTTGGAATTTTTCCAGGCCTTTTTTGGTACTCATTTTTAGCTACAAAAAAAAAAATAGTACATGCACTTAACAAAAACTTCAAGAGTGCTAAAATGTTTACAATTAAAAACATGTCTACCTACATTCCAATATGAATGGACAATGAAAAATAAATTACCCTCTTTATAAGGTTAGCTGTTAACAGTTTCTTGTATTTTTGTATGCATGTAGAAGTTACATATATGTACATACTGTTTTTCCTTTAAATATATTTGCAAATAAAAATATCCTTTAAACATTGCACTTTATATTCTCTTTTAACATATATTATAGACTGTTCAACACCAGTTATAGTATTGTGAGAATTAAATGAATTAACACATTTAAATTGCTTATAACATTGCCCACAACACAGTCAGGGTTCAGGAAATGTTGGCTACTACTACATCATCATATTTTTGTGTGTGTTTTTTTTTAATAGAAGTACCTATTCTTTTTAATAGCCATGTAGTATTCCATTATGTGACTGTACCCTAATTTAATGTGACCCTTATTAAAAGGAAATTTTTATTTGACATTATAAACAAATATGCAATGAATGTCCTCTCCGTGTGTATGTTTAGAATAAAGATTTCAGTGTTTTTTTCTTTTAAGATTGACATTTCTACCATTCATTCCCCTTTACGTCCTGAGGTGCTTTATTGGTTTATATACTCCCACTTGTCTCTTAGATATCGCATCACGATTGGTAATAAAACCTGTGTGTTTGAGAAGGAAAATGACCCGTCGGTGTTGCGCTCACCTTCTGCTGGGAAATTAATCCAGTACATTGTGGAGGATGGAGGTCATGTGTTTGCTGGCCAGTGCTATGCTGAGATTGAGGTCAGTGTGGTGAATGGGCTGTAGGGTCATGGGAGGGGAGGTAGAAAAAAGATTGACTGGGATGGACGAGGCTTAAAAATAACAGAAAGAAAATAGAAATAGAAAAAAAAGAACATCAGTTGGTTTAATTGGAATTGTGAACCTTAAGATTTAAAAACAAATACAAAGCTTGCAGTTTTTCTTTGACAGATGAGGAATCTCTAGCTCTCAAAATAGATACTTTAATGTTAGATATGCTAACTGCTGGCTATATAGAGAACATATGAGAGGTGGAGTCGGGCTCCAAAACAGACAAGTAGTGGAATATGATGAATTCTAAGAAAGCCAACCACAGAGTGCAGAGGGCTGCCTAACGCAAATCAAGGTAGAGTGTGTAGTAAGGGAAGATATTCTGAAAGCAAAGACATTTGATCTTAGTTTTGATAGATAGTAATAGAGCAGGTGAAAAAGGACAGGTAAGAGTGTTTAAATTTGAAGGAATAGCATGTATAAAATCTCAGAAACCAGAGAGTGTGTTGTATTTAGGGAACTGCAAGTATATGTTGGTGTTGCTTAAGAATAGACTCAAGTTTACAGGGAGTGACAAGCAAAAATGCTAAAGAAGTAATGTGAGATCTTGAATGTGAGGTCATGAAGGATCTTATAAGCTATACTAGTATAAGTTCAGACCATCCTGAAGGCAGTGGGGAATCACTGAAGGATTTTAAGTGGAAAAGTGGTATGATGAGATCTGAGCTCTAGAATGATTGCTTCTAGTGACCTTGCTGGAAGTGTCTAGCAGGCAGGAAAATCTCTTAGGAGGTTTTTAAAGTACTCTAGGCCAGAAATGATGAGAGCCTAAACCAAAGAGATGGCAAAAGAAGTTTTTTGAGAGAGTTTGAACCTATTTGGGGTTGGTAATTGGTAGATACAGGAGAAAGAGGAGTGAAGAATAATCCTTAGGTTTTTTCCTGGGTATCTTAGGTAGACAGACTGAGAATGAGAGCCTGGATCCACTGGTATGAGGAGGCTAAATCCTTCTTCACTACTAAGTACAAACCACGTAAAATTATAAACTATGACAAAATGGATTTAAAAGTTAAAAATAAGAAATGTCGGTAACTGTTATTTCCTAAAGTGAGGTCCCAAGAGATTTTCTAATTGCTTCCCTTGGTAGTCCCTAGGAGAGTTTGATAAATTCCTGTTTTTTTCTGTGTCAACTTAGGTATAGTCCAGCTTAGATGCTAAGGAAAAAAACCAACCTCTTTGAAACATTTACCTGTATAAAGAGAGATCCGATTCTTAATTTATTGTATTTTTCACTAAAGGTGATGAAGATGGTAATGACCTTAACAGCTGCAGAGTCTGGCTGTATCCATTACATCAAGCGGCCTGGAGCAGCTCTTGACCCTGGCTGTGTAATAGCCAAAATGCAGCTGGACAACCCCAGCAAGGTTCAGCAGGTGAGTAGGAAGTACTCTGAATATTGCTCTCCAAGAGCTTAAGAACATGGTAGTTTGGAAGAGCAAGTGATTTCAGTGCTTGGTTTGCTATTTTTTTCTTAAGCTGCTTTCTCCCCTTATGCTTTGTATTTGTGCCTATAGTATTGTGAAACTAGAGCTTGCAAGAGTTACTACAGTACTAAGATTCTATAATTTCCTCATGATGTTTCCTCCATTGACTTCCCTTCTGGTAGCTGGATATAGTGAAAGGATGTCTTAAGTTTGGATGATGACTCTTAAGTTGCAGTGGTGAGTTTGTACCCTGAATAGAAGGTAGTGGATGACTTGATCTCTTGTTGGGGTTGACAGGCTGAGCTTCACACGGGTAGTCTGCCACGGATCCAGAGCACGGCACTCAGAGGCGAGAAGCTCCATCGAGTGTTCCACTACGTCCTGGATAATCTGGTCAACATAATGAATGGATACTGCCTTCCAGATCCTTTCTTTAGCAGCAGGGTATGAGTGACTTATCTTGGGGAAGGGATATACGAATGGGGCACCTATTCTCCAAAATAGTTTAAAGTCTCATAATGATTTTATAGAGGGAGGGAAAGAAAGCTGTTTGGCCTGGAACTGCATCACCGCTAGTTGTGGGATTTGAAGTCTTTAAATCCTTGCTTCTTATCTTTGTCATGGACTTCACATTTAATTGGGATTATTCCTTTTTTTTTTTTTTTGAGACAGAGTCTCACTCTCTTGCCTGGGCTAGAATGCTGTGGCGTCAACCTAGCTCACAGCAACCTCAAACTCCTGGGCTCGAGCGATCCTCCTGCCTCAGCCTCCCGGTTAGCTGGGACTACAGGCACGCGCCACCATGCCCGGCTAATTTTTTCTATTTTTAGTTCTTTGGCCAATTTCTTTCTGTTTTTAGTAGAGACGGGGTCTCGCTCTTGACTCAGGCTCGTCTCAAACTCCTGAGCTCAAGCAGTCCTCCCACCACAGCCTCCCAAAGTGCTAGGATTACAGGCGTGAACCACCGCGCCCAGCCTGGGTTATTCCTTTTGAAACTAGAGAATAGGGGCAATGTTAGATACTTACATTGCAATTTTACTTTTTTCTTTTTTTTATACATTGCAATTTTAAAGTAAATACTGCATTATAGTGAATCCTGATACGGTTGACCCATGAACAACACAGGTTGAACTGCATGGGTCCATTTATGTGTGTATTTTTTCCAACCAAACTCAAATTGAAAATACAGAATTTGGGGGATATGAAACCTGTGTATATGGAGGGCCGACTTTTCATATACACAGGTTTCACAGGGCTGGTTGTGGGGCTTGAGTATGCACAAATTTTGGTATATGCAGGGGTCCTGGACCCAGGCCCCTGTGTATACCAAGGGATGAGTGTATATCATTTTATTTTGGGGATTGTGTTAACTTTGGGTCCTATTTTATCATTTCTTTCTTCTTAGGTAAAAGACTGGGTAGAGCGATTGATGAAGACCCTCAGAGATCCCTCTCTTCCTCTCCTAGAATTGCAAGATATCATGACCAGTGTCTCTGGCCGTATCCCTCCCAATGTGGAGAAGTCTATCAAGAAGGAAATGGCTCAGTATGCTAGCAACATCACATCAGTCCTCTGTCAGTTTCCCAGCCAACAGGTATTTATATGATGAAGGTATCATTATTTTCCACTGGCTACCAGTGCTGAAGTTTATGTTGTAGAAATCCTTCCTATTTGGATCCTCTGATGTTGACACTCTTTACAATTTTAAGCACGGTACTTTTCACAAAACTGCCTCAGGATATAAGCCCAATAGTGAAAGTGCTGTGTGTGAAATTTAAAGTATCCATGATTATGAGAAAAGTATGCTTTGGCCATGTATTCCATATAGCTTTATTCTTGGGGCTATTCCCTAATTAGAGGTATTTTCTTGAATTTATAGTAGAGGAATATTGGTAGCTTTATCATCAGAGACTTCCTTACTACTCTCTCAGCAGTATCATTACACTTTGCCTAGAAAGCAGATTTTCGTGTAGGAAGCATAGCTAAGCAAGTGAGGAGTAAAGTTTGGATCTTGACCTTAAACATACCTTGCCTGTCAGAGCCTCTGGTAAGATAACGGTTTTCGTGATGTAGTCATTAATCCATCTGGGAAAGAGTAAAAAGAAGTAAAAATTACTTGCTTATTTAGCCTAAGACCCTAAATAAACTATACTCAGTAACTTCCAGCTGCGGCCAACATGTGAAAGATAGGAATTGTGATGTTATAACTAAGAAGATTCCTAGCGGTGATGCTATAGACTCTAATGCTTTGGGTCTCTCTGTTGGGAGGCTTCATTTTCTTCCCTTTCTTACGCCTTAGATTGCCAACATCCTAGATAGCCACGCAGCTACATTGAACCGGAAATCTGAACGGGAAGTCTTCTTCATGAACACTCAGAGCATTGTCCAACTGGTTCAGAGGTAGTTACATGTAACTCCAGATTCCATCCTCATACCTTCCTTTCTTTTCAGTGGTGAAGAGACTTACTTCAGGTTTGACTTCGAGAAATTAGGAGCACCTCGTATCTTAGAAAGTACCTTGTATCTTCTAAATGTCTTAGAATTATGAGCTAACACTCATACTCAGTATTTCTGATGACTTCTTAATGTCCTACATCTTTCTGTCAATTATTCAGGCACAGAAATTTTGGTGTTTTCTTTTTCCTTGCTATTTTGATGAAGCTCCTAATTTTTCTTCTGGCACAGGATCCATTATGACATTTGTTCTTCTTAGCTTATGGAACCAAGTAGTAGACTAAAGGGATATTCCCAGAACATTTTTACCTTTAAGATACTTATAAATCTTTCAAATATCCCTTAGCCATTCAAGAGTGTGGTAATAATTTCTACTGAGCAGTATGAACTGAATCAGAGTGTTGTTAGGTAGGGCTATGCAGTTTTTTGGTTTGGGTTTTTTTTTTGTTTTTTGGTGTTTTTTTGTTTTTATTTTTTCTTTTTGAGACAGAGTCTCGTTCTGTCACCAGGCAAATGCAATGGCATGATCACAGCTCATTGCAGCCTCCTGGGCTCAAGTGATCCTGCCTCAGCCTCCCACGTATCTAAGACTACAGGCTCACGCCACCATGCGTGGCTAATTTTTAAATTTTTTGTAGAGATGCGGACTTGCTGTGTTGCCCAGGCTGGTCTTGAACTCCTGCCCTCAAGGAATCTTCCTGCCATGGCCCCTTAAAGTCCAGGGATTATAGGTGTGAGCTACTGTGCCTGGCCTTTTATTTTGTTTTTTTAATTGACAAATAATAGTTGTACATATTCATGAGGTACATAGTGATGTTTTGATTCATATAATGTATAGTGATCAGATCAGGGTAATTAGCATATCCATTTCAAACATTTATCATTTCTTTGAGTTGGGAACATTCAATATCCTAGTTATTTGAAACTATATAATATGTTATTGTTAATTATAGTTATCCTAGAATGGTATAGAACACTAGAACTTTTCCCTGCTAGCTAGCTGTAATTTTGTATCTTTTAATATATGGTTTTTTGTTTTTGTCTTTTCTTTTTTCCTTTATTTAAAAAGTTTTGTCTATAGTGAGATTTCATTTAGACTTGGAATTTTTTCTTTTTTTTGTTAAGGCAGAGTCTCATTCTGTTGCCCCATCTAGAGTACAGTGGCATCTCATGGCTCACTGCAACCTCAAACACCTGGGCTCAAGCAATTTTCCTGCCTTGGCCTCCCTAGTACTTGGGACTAGAGGCACGTGCTCCCATGCCCAGCTCATTTTTCTATTTTTTGTAGAGACAGGGGTCTCACTCTTGCTCTGGCTGGTCTCATACTCCTGAGCTCAAGTGATCCTCCAGCCTCAGCCTCCCAGAGTGCTAGGATTATAGGCTTGAGACACTGTGCCTAGCCTAGACTTGAAATTTAAACTAATCTGGTTAGTTGATTCTAGGCTGCTCTTTCTTCAGAGGAAAAGCAATCCAATGGAAAGGCTAGAAAGTAAATTTGGCCCTCGGGTTTATTATTTAATAGTTTATTATTTCATAGCATTGGCCTATCAGGTGTTTTAGTGGAGACTTTTTCTGTTTGCCTAGGTACCGAAGTGGCATCCGAGGCCACATGAAGGCCGTGGTCATGGATCTGCTACGGCAGTACCTGCGAGTAGAGACACAATTCCAGAATGGTAAGCCTCTTCCTGAGGACTCTCTATCTAAGGAAGTTTCTGATTCTTGAGCAACCCAAACTATCCCTTTCGGACTGTGTGAGAGCTAAGCCAGTTTATCCTGTCACCAACACTTCCCATTAACAAACTCTTCTGCCTTTCACTGAAAAACTGAACTTCCATGTCCACTAGTGCCAAAGGAAAAAACAGCAACAAAACATAGCTTGATGAAATGGTGAATCCAGTGTGTTTCTGGGAAAGGTCAGAGATACTTTTTCTGGTAGAGATTAGCATTCCTATTGACATCTTCTTGACCTCGTACAGTGAGAGTTGGTTGAGTCATGACCTAGCTGAAATTGAGAAACTCATATCTGAAGAGCTTGCCTCTCAGCAGCTAATCCAGGGAAGGAACCCATCTGGGAAGGGCTCAGATTTTCCAGTACTTTTTGGTGTATCATGTAGGTGGAATTTATCCCTGGCTTTCCCTGAAGAGCTTCACTAAATAATGTATATAATCTCTGAGTGTGAAATACCTTGGCTATGATTCTAAGTTGTGTACTGCCTATATTGTCTCCTGCCACAAGATGGCAGTGAAATACCACAGAATTTGAAACATTATGTAAAGTTTTCTTTTATCTGTTCTCCCTTTTGTATCCTTGAAAAGATGTCTCTGCCACTTGTGACCAGCAAAAATCCTCAAGTAGATATTACCAAACTGAATCCAGCAATGTATAAAATAATGCATTGCAACCAAGTTGGCTTTATCGCACTAATGCAAGGTTTATTAACATTGGGAAGGTCGATTAATGTAATTTATCATGTAGATTAGAGGAGGAGAAAACATGATTATCATCTCAAGATAACAAGGGAGGAGTGCATTTTTTACAAAATTAAATATTCATTCATGGAAAACTCTTGGACACCAGGAGTGAAATGGAACTTTTTAAATCTTGTAAAGAGGACCCACAAAAAATCTGCAGGATATATCAGATATAATGATAAATGTTCAAAGCATTCTCTTTAAGATTAAGAATAAGACAAGGACAACTGCTATCACTACTTCTATTCAGCATCATACTGGATATCCTAGCCAGTGCAGTAAGACAAGAAGAAGAATTAAAAGGTATAAGAGCTCAACAGGAGTAAGGAAATAAATCTGCCACTATTAGACATAGTATGATGTCTACTTAGAAGACCCCGAAGAATCCACAGATTTATTATTAAATTATTTAGTCTAACATGGTTGCTGGATACAAAAGTCAACATACAGAATTCAATTGTATTTCTCTACAGTAGAACAATTGTTTAAAAAACAACTTAGAAAAATGTACCATTTAAAATACCAAACATAATGTTGAGCGAAAGAAATGCTGCAGTGATTTCATTTTTATCAGGTTCAAATACTGGAAAAGTATACGTACATTGGTGGTAAATGTAAAGAAAAGCAAAAAAATGATTAACATAAGGTTAAGCTTAGTAGCTGTTTCTGAGAAAGCACATAAGGGTCTTCAAAGATACTAAAGATGTTCCAAAAATTTAGTAGCTTTAAAATAGCTCATGGCTATTTATTTATTTCAACTGTTAGTATATATTTATATATTCTTCTCTATATATATTTCACAATTAAAAGTCTTAGAAAAGGGAACACTTGGTATCATTGCTTTCTTTCTGTTAGTGTCTCCCCTCACCCCAGGTAAATGTGTTCTTTTTATTTCCCCTGGTCCCAATAATTCCTACTGCCAAAATGTATTTCTGTTGTCATTTCAAAAGTAAGTCTTGGTAGGGAAAAATATGAATTTATATAGGATAACCAATTTTTAAACAGCTTATATTTTGGTCTAAATGGTCTTTTATGAAACTGGCAACTCTCTAGATATTGTAGTCCACTGTCTTTCAAATATATTTTAGTTTCATTTTGAAAAAAAATGCTTATGTCAATCTCTAATATTTAAAACAGATAAAGCAGAATTGGCCTGGTTGAATGTACTCTGTATTCTAGGAAACCATGATAATGCAGTTTGAATGCCACTGTTCTGGTTTGTAGCTTAATGTGAAATCTGAATGAGGTGATAATCCTTTACTATTTTCATGATTTCATAAAATTCTAACCCTTGAGAATATTCAAACACTAATTCCTCTTTACTTGAAAATTTAATTCTGAGGTAAGCTATTTTCTAAAGAACTGAATATTACTTATATCCCATGGTAGTTATCACTACAGTATACCTGAGGCTTATGCTTCTTTTGTAAAACATAGGTTTCCTACTTGGAACTAACCTGCCCCTGGTGGCCTTATGGAAGGCCAATGAAAATATGCGTAATTTTAGTCTCCCTACAGACTTCTTGACTTAATGCAGGATTCTCCTTGATCTATACCTTGGTTTGGATTTGGAATTTCCAGACATTGCTTAGCTGTTTCAAGGACTTAGGGGAAAATGTTGATTCCAGGGGTAGAAGCCACATTTCTTATGGATATTGATAAGTTTGGTGTGATTTTATCTTTTTGAGCTACATAGAACTCTATCTACCAGTTAGGGTGAAACGTTTTCTGTGAATCAAACATGCGACCAGAATTTCAAGCTCTGAGTTAGACCTTAAAGATCATCAAGTTTAATGGTATTGACATTTTTTTTTAAGCAGCAGAACCCTCTTTTCTAAGGAAATCATTCCAAGAAGCTAAATGAAAGAATTTAGAGTAAGAGTAGGGTTGGAGTTATTCCCAATCTCTCAGCATTTAAGGTACACACACTCCCAATTTTTTTTAATGTGGTGAAATCAAGGCCTGGAGAGGTAAAATGATTTGCCCAGGAACACATAGTAAATTGGTAACAAAACTAGGCCTTGAGTCCCTAGGTCTTATATCTAAATTGTCTGACTGTAGTCCAGTATTCCTTTTATTAAATCACACTGCCAGTGCTTTACAAATTCATCTAAGAATATTAAGCTATTTCTTCTCACTGCTCATCAGGTGAATTATAGGCATTAAAAAAACAAATAGCATGTAAATGTGAACATACATACAGGGTGAAGACTAGTTCCTTTTGCTGCTTACAGGTCACTATGACAAATGTGTGTTCACCCTTCGGGAAGAGAACAAGAGTGACATGAACACTGTACTGAACTACATCTTCTCTCATGCTCAAGTCACCAAGAAAAATCTTCTGGTCACGATGCTTATTGTGAGTATCATTTTTCAGAACCTGTAAGGATGGTTGATAATATGCAAAAAGTATTTTTTCCTTCCTGATGGCTATGGTCAGAGAAAAAGCTACTGTCTTTTGTAATTATGGGATGAGTGGGGCTTGGCTTGTGGATTAACAATTTCTTACATCTACCTTTGTCCTTGATCTGAAGGAACTGCTCTGGTTAGGAAAGGACTGTACTGGCTATTACACGTATAGTCATGCACAGGAACTCAAATCCTTTGATCCTATTTAGAAATTCCCCATGCTTCACATTCCTGTTGTCATCATGACAGCAGCTTTAAAGTTTAATCTTATCTAGCTAATGTACACTTTCATTTTAACTCTTGTTGGTACCGTAGATATAAGCAACAGCTCTCATGTCAAAAAACAAAACAAAACTGTTAGAAATCCAGCACTACCCCTCCCCCACCAAAGAAACTTAAATTTATTCTGCATCTTCTTTAGTCCCTGTTAGTTTTGTGTATTAATACATGAAAATCTAAGCTCAGATAATTATATTGATAAAAGATATATAATTTTGTCCCCATAACCTAGTAATATAAGAATTAGTAGAAAGTAGGGATGAGGGGTAAGACTGGTCAATGTGAATAGGACTAATGTACATTTGACCAGTGGGTAGAATTTTTGCGGACTTAAGGATTTTTAAAGATGATTTGCAAGTCCTTCACTTCTAAATCTTTCTGGTCGAGTTAATTCTAGGAATCAGAACAATAGGGCTGTTCTTAGTATCCTTCACCCCCACGGTCTTGAGCAATTGCCTTGCTGCTTCATGCTCGTCTTTTCACTCCTAGAGTTTTCTTTCTTTCTTTCTTTCTTTTTTTTTTTTTTTGAGACAGAGTCTCACTCTGTTGCCCAGGCTTGAGTGCCGTGGCATCAGCCTAGCTCACGGCAACCTGAAACTCCTGGACTCAAGCAATCCTTCTGCCTCAGCCTCCCAAGTAGCTGGGACTACAGGCATGCACCACCATGCCCGGCTAATTTTTTCTATATATATCTTCAGTTGTCCAGCTAATTTTCTTTCTATTTTTTAGTGGAGATGAGGTCTCGCTCTTGCTCAGGCTGGTCTCGAACTCCTAACCTCAAATGATCCACCCTTCTCAGCCTCCCAGAGTGCTAGGATTACAGGAGGGAGCCACAGCACCCGGCCACTCCTAGAGTGTTCTTCCTTTTCCCTTTGTGGAATCAGCATTCTCCGTACCTTATTCTATCATTTCTTCTGGGAGGAAAAAAAAGCCATAAATCTTCATGGCCATTTTTTTATTTCAATCAGAATGAAGGGAAACTATCACCCTCAAATCTCTGGTTAACATTGGTGCCACTCATTCAGTTATCTGCCAGCTGGTTTACTCTAAAGGATGTAGGATTTTAAGAATAGCCTTTTTTTTTTTTTTTTTTTTGAGAAAGATTCACACTCTTTTGCTCGGGCTAGAGTGCCGTGGCATCATCCTAGCTCACAGCAACCTGAGACTCCTGGGCTCAAGCAATCCTACTGCCTCAGCCTCCTGAGTAGCTGGGACTACGGGCATGCACCACCATGACTGGCTAATTTTTTTTTTCTATATATTTTTAGCTGTCCAATTAATTTCTTTCTATTTTTGGTAGAGACGGGGTCTTGCTCTTGCTCAGGCTGGTCTTGAACTCCTGGGCTCAGGGTATCCTCCAACCTCAGCCTCCCGAGTAGCTGGGACTGCAGGCATGCGCCACCATGCCCAACTAATTTTTTCTATATATTTTTAGTTGAACAATTAATTTCTTTCTAATTTTAGTAGAGACGGGGTCTTGCTCTTGCTCAGGCTGGTCTCGAACTCCTGAGCTCAAGCAATCTGCCCGCCTCGGCCTCCCAGAGAGCTAGGATTACAGGCGTGAGCCACCGCACCTGGCCAAGAATAGCCTTTTTAAATAAAAAGAATAACCTTTTTAAAATAGGTAATTACAGGAAGAGTTCATTACCTTTGCTACCCTAAAATGGCTGGGAGGTAGGGAAACCAGAAGATGCATTTGCAAGGGAAAACAAAAATATCAACACTATGTAATATTTCAACTTCCCCAAGTAACAGTTTCAGCAAAGAAATGATATAATCTATGGCAACTTGCTAATTTTTTTTCTCAGTCAGGAGAGGGAAGAAATCTCAGACTATTTAGTTTTTTTTTTATTATTTTAATGAAAGGATTGTTAATTCTCATTTGGATAAAGCCACGACTTTGTGACAGAAAAGGGTAATGATGAGGGGGATAGAAGAATCTGTCAGTTTGGACCTAAAATGGGGTGGAATTTGCCTGTATAGGAAGCTAATTATGGTGAGTTTTTCATCTTATTATGATTACCTTTTTAAGAACTTAACAGTTTTCTGCACTAAAAATAGACCAAAGCCCAGAATCCTTGGAGCAGCAGAAGAGTAATGATCGTCCAAAACTGTCGCTGGGTTTCTTAAATTCTAATTTGTAAGATATAGGGGCTCGGCTCGCTCCTTTTGCGGAGTGATTGTAAGTAACGCTTGCCTTAAGAATCTCATTATTGGAACACGGAGCCATATTTCCTCTGAGAATTCTGGAGTAGCTTTGAGCCGGGGCTGTTCATTTCTCAAGTAATCACGCTGGTGTGATGGAGAGAGAAAATGGCAGCTGTTCGGAGCTCAGGCCTTCAATTTTCTTCAGAGTCCAGTCACTCAAGTGTGTAATTACACGGGGGGTGCTGCAGAGGCGTTGGGCCCTGTCAGGGAACTGGTTTGAGGCTTTGCTTTCTGCTTTTGCCAATCAGGACAGGCAGAAGCCAATGGGACTCTGACTTGCTGCTGTTCTTCCCCCCCCCCACACCTTGTATCCTGATTACTTCTTACCTGCATGGATAGTACCCAAACTTTCTTTCTGACAGGCTGAGCTCTTAGGAGAAAAGAGCCGTTTCAGAGTTTGGGTTTCTGTGAATAGGAAAGAGGAGGAGGACAGTTGAAAATACAAACCAAAAAACTGGATTTGTCCTTTTCTTTATTTTGACTTGATCATGTTTTTTATTTTAAAAAACAAAACAAAACAAGACTCAGTAAGCTTAATAGGATCTGTAAGCTTTCCTATCATTAATTTCTTTTGAAATATTAGTTTTCACTTCATCTTAGAGATTTGAAAATCAGGAAGTTAATCGATATGATTGAGCTCAGGGCCAGCTGACAATGACTTACGGAACATGAATAAAGCTCAGATGGTGCACCTTTCAGATCTAATATTCCTGAATGCCAAACACGTCTTCCTCTTTCCTTCTTTGGCAATGGTTAGCCGCTCCCCCTTCCCCCTTCCTACCCTTCTGCACCGCATCTACATTAAATGGTAGTAGCTGATGAGAGCCATTTAGTTGTCTGGATTTACTCTTTCTGCAGGTCTTACTGTCTTTTACAGGTGTCACCTCGTCATGGTAGCTCTTTGATTCCCTCAGCCTGTGTTCTCTGCTGGTTACCCTTTCTTTGCTTACCTTGGCTTCCTTATTGACGGTTATGTGCCCAGCATTCTAATCTCTGCTTTCTAGAAGCAGGAATGTTGATAGTGCGCTTTGCTGAGCTAGTTGACGGTTTCTGGGGCTTTTGAACCTAGAGGGAGAAATGAAGAAAATCAGGCTTCTGTGAATCTATGTCACCAGATATGGGCTGCTCCAGTAAAGAGGTATGTTCATCCTCTCTGGGCGTTAGCATAACTGGTGGTAACTTGTCTCAAGGACTCTTGAGAAAATTTCTTCTAATCTTTCACTCTGTCTGGAAAGCAAAATATCAAGTAAAAGGCTAAAGTCTCATCAAGTTGCCTCCATTTGGAGGAACATTTGTAGCACAATTGAAAATGAAGTCTGGAAGGCCAATAATACATTTATTTTTTGAAAGCTCTTTTTCATAAATTTAATTTTATATGAAAAATCTTAGAGCTTAGAACATTGCTTATGTTTGCTTAGAGATATTTAAGGGACTCTTTTGCCAAATTAAGCTATTTGATACAAATAAAAAGTATTGGTACCCTCATAGTTATCTAGATGGCAATGTACATGTTTTATAACCACCTTGATGCTGAGTAGTCGTCCCTTCGTGCTTATTATTCTGGTATGGGCCACGTAAACATGCTATAAACTGTGCTTCTGTATGAATAATGTCGTGCATATGAGCCTCTGACTTGATTCTAACAGGGAGCATTTAAAATGTTGATCAGCACCTTTCCTTACTCTCCTAATAACACTGCAACTATTTTGTCCAGTGTGTAAATAAAAAAGAACAGTCTTTCTTAGTCATTCCAAGTTTATTGAATAAGGGTGATATTAACAATTTCTTGTTAAACCTGTCCCATGACATCTTTGGAATGTCAAAAAATCCATGTGAGACTGGAAGAAACCGCAAGAAGTCCTTTGCTGATACTGGGATTAGTGCCTCATCCAGCTGGACCGTGTCTTGGGGACATTACACATAAGGTCACATACTTTTCATTTTGAATTGCCTTCCTTAGAGATATTTAATGCCTGGGATATTAAAATCAAGTTGGACTATATATTGGGCTTTTCTGTCAGTCAGCTGCATAACTTTGGCTGTGGTTTTGATACTTTATCATGTTTGTTATGTTTCTACAAATCTAATATATACCCTATAGTTAGTAACTATCTAAGTTAAAAGTAAAAGCAAGATGTAACTGGGTTGTACCAATATTGCTGAATAATAGTTTTCACTTTGGCCTGCTGATTTTTGCAAGTGACCTTTAATCCCCAAATCAGCAGGTAGGCTCTTTAAACTAACCTTTTTACGTTGACAAAACATCACATAGTTACCATCTAAAGGTATTATTACCAAATGTCAGGATTAGATGGTGATATTGTGTTGTCCAGTTGTGCAGAGGAATCCTGTCTCTAGGATGGAGGCCCATAAACTTCTTGTTGGTTGTTTGCATCTTAGGATGGTAGTTCTGAAAGACCCTGTTGGTTTCTTTCAGGACCTGAACATCTGAACATTAGGTCAAGGACAAGAAAGAATTGAGAAAGTTATTCTACACATAATTTTCTGTTACCCTTTTCTAAGTATTAATGCTAACAGCGGAGAAAAAAAATACTTGAAAACTTCCAAGTCAGGATAAACTAATGGAAGTAGTGGTTTATTCATACTGTTTGATATATCACATCCCAGACAAGTCTGATTTCTGTACTTTATCACAAGGAGCCCAGGAAGATTGTCAGCTTGTGGTCATGAACAAATAATTAGTTCACTTTTAGTTTTTCTAATCTCCCTAGTACACTTTTCTTATAGATAAGGTTCTTTTTCCCTAAGCACCTTTTTGCATCCTTTCTTTCATAGTGGAAAAATGAAATAAAAAAGTGGTTTTGTATGTTTTACTGTGTTTTGTTTTATAAGTTAGAACATGATTTGTAGCTAAACAAGAGGATGACAACATTTTTCTTTATTTTAATCTCTAAAGGTAAACTTAAATTTCCTTTAAAACAGCAGTCCCCAACCTTTTTGGTGCTAAGGATCGGTTTCATGGAAGACAGTTTTTCCATGGACCAGGTGGGAGGGGTGGGAGTATGGTTTTGGGATGATTCAAGTGCATTACATTTATTGTGCTAACCTCTCTGCTAATGATAATCTGTATTTACAGCCACTCCCCAGCACTAGCATCGTCTCAGCTCCACCTCAGATCATCAGGTATTAGATTCTCCCATGTACACATCCCTTGCATGCCCAGTTTGCAGTAGGGTTTGCACTTCTATGAGAATCTGATGCTGCCACTAATCTGACAGGAAGCAGAACTAAGGTGCTGATGCAAGCGATGG
>CAUYSK010125952.1:0-29774 GCA_963575035.1 Avahi laniger
GTTCCAGCTCTATCCAGGAATATACAAGAGGTGCTATATCACCATTGTTTCTTAAAGCTGAATAGTACTCCATGGTATACATATACCACATTTTATTAACTGATCAACACATAAGTGCACATATGAGAATAACATCTATTGGATGTTGGGCATGGGGGAGGGGGAGGGGGAAGGAGGGAGAGGGGATGGGTATATGCATACACAAAGGGTGCAATGTGCACCACCCGAAGGATGGACATATTTGAAACTCGGACTTGAGGGGGAGGGGGGGCAAGGGAAACATACGTAACCTAAACATCTGTACCCCCATAATATGCTGAAATAAAAAAAAAATAGAGGTTTCTCCTCTGCCACCGTGGCCTGCATTGTCTCGGGCTTCGCTGGGTGGATCCGCACAGACATCTCCTCCAAGCCATTCGTGCACGTGCGGCTCTGGATAAGTCCCGGCTCCCATCTGGGACTGGCATTTGCTCCCTAAAGACCCTTGTAGGACTCTAGAGAATCCAGGAAGTGGAATGTCACATTCCGGGGAAGATCTGCATTTATTCCCAGCCCTGACAGACCTCTCCACTACTCTCAGCCTCGGTTTCCTCATCTATTCAAGGGGGTCACAGAGCGGATGTGAGGAACCGGTGTGATAATGCATGTCAAGGCTTCAGGGCACAGGGCCCAGTTCAGGGACTGTTGAGTAAGGCTCTTCATCTTGTTCTATGGTTTAAACCAGAAGTTGACACACCTGTGGTCTGCAGAGATGTTTTGCTTGGCCTGCCCAGTGTTTGTTAATACATGAATTTGTTGATAATACTTCAAGATTGGGGAATTTCACTTAAGAAGTTGGATCCCCAGCTTCTCTTGAAAAATGGGAGATCTGGCAACATGGGACCTACATTCTTGGCTACAAAAGAGCAATTTTTGCCTTTAGAGGGAGACCGCATTTTTAACAGCTCACTCATGTCCCTGCATCCCCTTGTCGGAGCCCTGGGGAAGGAGGGCAGGCAGCGTTTTCTAAGCATCCCACTGTCTCGCGTCACGGCACATGCCAGGAGCCGCACCTACATACTGCAGTTAGAATTTACTGGAAGTTATTAGTACCCTTATGTTGCCAATGAGAAAACAGAGGCTCAGAGAGCTGGGGTAAGTTGCCCAGGGTCACACTGTTAGTAGATGGTACAACCAGGACTTCCAATATGGACCCAAGTGACTTTTTCTTTTTTGGGCTCTCTTTCCACCTCCGCTAGCACCGGGTCTGTGGAGAAACCTTGGTCATGACCGACGATGCCTCGGTAAGTGGACTTCGCAGGCGAAGCCAATGCCTGTGTTCTCGTTCTTGGCCATCAGCCTGCCGGGAGGCTGTGGAGTTAGGGCAGGGGTCCCGGAATCAGTGGGTACACTAGAATTCTTGGAATAAAAGTCTTTCTCCTATATAGAAGATGATTGCGGTTTTAAATTTTTTATTATGAAAATGTTCAAATACACACACTAGAACAGAGTAATAGCATAATAACCCCCATATACGCATCACCCAGATTCAATCATTGTCAATATTTTGTCACATTTGCTTCATCTACTTTCTAAAATCACTACTGAATTATTTCAAAACACATGCCAGACATCTCGTCGTTTCCCTAGGACATACTTCGGTGCACGCCTCTAAAACCAGCGGTGTGCCAGAGCCACTGGTTCTGGTGGCTAAGACCTCACTGTGCACCTCTCTGGCCAACGCCGTGTTCAGTGACATCATGTTGGTAGCTCGAACTCAACCGTGATGGGAGTATTTGCACCATGGGAATTGGCAGACACTACAAACCACAGGGCTCCCCTCCACCTCCCCACCCCAGAGAGCCAGTTGTTAAACATTTACCAGAACACCACTGTCTAAAACACAAAGACAATTTCTTACACAACCACTATGTTATTATCACACCCAATGACACTAACACTAACATCCTGGTTAAATTTCCCCACTAGTTTCAAAAACATCTGTTTACAGATGGTTTGTGCAATCAGGTCTTGTATTTGGATATAAGGATGCACGGTTGTTACGTCTCTTAATTTTTCTTTATCTAGAGCAATGCTCCTTTATCCCCAACTTGTGGGTTTTTCTTTTTTAATGCCCTTGATCATTGCATACCTCAGGCTGATCTGTAGTGGGTCCTGCCTTCTGCATCACCTGTGTACACTGTCACCTCACATGTCCTCTGTGCCTGCATGTCCTGTGGATGCTGTAAAGTCTCAATAGATTACGGTGGCTTTTTGTTATTTTACCATCAACACAGACCAAGTGCACTCACGGTGGAATCCTTTGCCATTGGGGAGGGGTCGTCGGACTGAGGAAAGACGGCTCCTCTGATTGGGCCTCACCAGTCAGGGCAGGTCTTTCTACATTCCGTCTGGGGAATGAAGAACCCGTAGCTGCCTTTGGGAGTTCATTCCAGGATGCCGTCACTTGGATGGACAGAATTCCTGCCTCCTGTCTAACTGCAGTCTCTCCTGCTTTAGCCGAATCCCATTTTCTCTACTTGGGACCCTGGGATTTCTCAACCTCCTCTCCTTCAAGTCTCTTCTATTGCCAAGGAGAAAAACAACCCCAAACGTCTTGTGATTCCAGGATTTTTAAGCCCTGCACTTGAAGCAGTAATCATTTCATCCCGGAGTAGTTATAACCTTCTTATGGTCCCGGCTCCTGCCCAGGACAAGTCATGGATACCTTCTCCACCCAGCTGAAGGCTCAGGATGGAGCAAAGGACATTCCCCCTTTGCCTGCTGTCCTGGGTCCCTCTGCGCACCTGGGCGGGCAGCGCTGGGTGTTGTCCACTGACCCAGCCTCAGGTCGCGGTCCTGACCTCCTGACAGGGCTCCCGTCCTCTCCTGGCCTTCCCACCTGGGTGAATCCCGGGAGCTGGTTTCTCTCAGCCGCCCTGCTCTTGTCCCCTCACCGAGTCAGCTGGCAGTTTGCTCTTCTCTTTCAGAAACGGAGAGCTGCGGGGGAAACACTTGAGCTGGGAGGGATGCTGGCTCTCTGGGAAGCAAAGCGGCGTCTGGGGAGCACGCAGGCTTTGTTAGCACTGTGCCCGGCGCCGTGAGTTCGAATCCGGGCCTGTGCCGGAGCTGCTGTCAGGAGAGCAGCTGCGCTGAACAGGACCCCGCCTGGGACACAAACTGTTGAGGGGTGGGAAGGCCGGGTTAGTGCCATCCTCTCCACCTGGCAGCTCATTGCCCTGAGGGGCGCTTGGGGGTGGGCAGGGTGCACTTGGCTTTTTTTCGAAAAAGGTAATTCTCGTTGCCTTGAAGGGAAGAAAGCGGAGGAACCTGGAGGCACTAAAACCTACCCCTGTAAAATCTACCCCTGTAGTGACTGTCGAGAGGCAGACAGACAGTCCGGAAAGCCGTGGGCACCTGCCACCCTGGCGTCTCAGAGAATGCCCCCTCGTAGAGGAAAATTCAAGGTGAGTTGGGCGAGGCCTTCCGTCAAGTTCGTGGTAACAGGGACTGTAACTGACAGCTGAGGATTACCGTGTAAGGTGCCAAATTGTTCTCGAACATTTGTTGTCTTGGCTTGTTCTTATCAGAACTTTAAAAACATGGATTGCTAAGGTGTTTTAACAGAGGACTTAATTTTTCTTACACATCCCCAACTGGAATGAATGATCTGGTGTTTGTCATGCTTCTGTCTGAAATCCGACCGTGTTGTCTCCCCGAGCACCCTGACCTCACGGTGGGAAGGTCACAGGCGTGGGCCCTGGGCTCAGCCAGCCTCGGGGTCTGACCCAGGCCCGTCCCTCACTAGCTGCGTGGCTTTGGGCGAACCATGTCTTCTGCCCTCTCTTTCCTCTGCAGATCTTTGCATGTGCTGTTCCCTGCTGGGAACCTGCTCTGTAGCGGCCCAGTCCCCTACAAGGCTCAGCTTTCACAGTGTGTCTGAGGAGCCTTCCTTGGGCTCTTGGTCACATATTCTCTCTGAGCCCCTTGGACTTTTTCTCCGAAACGCTGTCAACCTAGTAAAAATGGTTATTAGTTATTGGTAAAATTATCTGTTTACTGTGTCTCTTCAGGTGATTATGACCCCCCAGGAGGGCGGGGATCTTGCCCGTCTTACTCACTGCTGCGGCCCTGGTGCCATGACGTGCCCGGCACACGGTGGGCGCTCAGTGAGTGCAGAATGAATAGATTATAATTCTCCAAGCCAGTTTCTTCATCCAGAAAATGGGCCTATGAGTATGTTTCCCCTATATGGGAATGGACATACCTGACAAACATTAGTGCCTTTCCTATCCTCATTCCTGGCAAAAAACTCAGGAGAAATAAATGGTCTTTTGAATTGCTAGCCTGAAAAGCCCGCAACTCCAAGGATCAAACACAAAGTTGGAATTATAGTTCGGAAATGATTGCCGGGCACAGTAGCTCATGCCTGTGACACCAGCTACTTGGGAGGCTGAGACAGGAGGATCGCTTGAGCCCAGGAGTTTGAGGTTACAGTGAGGTTATCGTGTCACTGCACTCCAGCCTGGGCAACAGAGACCTCATCTCTAAATAAATAAATAAATAGAACATTCTGGAATGATTGAGGTGTCCCTGGCTTCTGCAACAGAGGGCTGGACTAAATGGCCCTCTCAGGCAGGTCCTGGGGAGAAGGACCACGAGAGAGCTGGTTTGTCTGCATGTGCAGGGCCCAGAGCTGGGTTGAGGAATTCGTGCAGAACTGTGAGGACCTTCGGTGTGACTTCTAAGCTCCTCTTGGTCTTTGAGGTGGAATGTAGGATGGCCCGGAACACCTGCTCCCCTATGGTGGATGGGAGGACTTCCTGGAGGAGGTGACATCTAAGTTTAGGCCTGAGGGATTAGTAAGATTAGCTTGGCAGGTAGTGAGAGGAAAAGTGTTCTAGGCCAAGGGAATAGCATGTGCAAAGGCCTGGAGGTGAGACGGCACCGTGTGTCTGAGGAATGAAAGACATTCAGAGAGGGGTGGGGGAGCCGCTGAGGAGTGAGTGGGTCATGATGAAGCAGGAGGAGGCCAGCAGGGGCCTGGGTGCGAGTGGAGGGAAAGAGGCTACCCAACACGGGAGGCCTGGACGAGACTGAAGCTTGCGGGATTCTGTGTGCGTGTATGTGCGTGCGTGTGTGTGCGCATGTGTGTGTCGAGGGGGAGATGGAGGGGCGGGGGGCAGCATCCCCAGCCTCCCGCCAGCAACCGTGCGCACAGATGCCCAGCCGGCGTCCCCACGGATGCAGACGCCCCGGCACTGAAGTGTCAGAAACCCGCCAGGGCAGCAGCAGCTGCTTCTAAATCAAGGCCAAAGGCAGCCGCGGGGCTGGGTTGGGTTTGGTGGTTCTGCCTGTGGGCTGATGTGGGGGCAGGGGCTGAAGGGGGCTCTCAGGCAGGGATTCTGGGCCAGAACGAGCCCTGCTGGTTTGGGGAAGTTTATTTTGGAAGCTGGGATGATGCAAAATTAAGTGGGGAGGAAAAAATAGATGAGGCGGCCACGAGGGTCTGTCTGTGGCTGGCGGGGCTGTGAGTGGCCAGCTAGAAGTGCGCTGTCGCGTAAACAGACGGGGGTGGCAGCTTTTCTGCACGCCCGCTATAAATATCTCCAGCTCGCCGTCCCCGCTGGGGTTTCCTGGCACTGGGGGCGTGGAGATCAAGGTACAGACACAGGGCACTTCCGGAGTGGCGGAGGGTGGCCAGGGCACAGCTCGGGTGCCAGCCCCCTGGGGGCGGGGCGGGCACTGAGGACTGAGGCTGAGGCCCTGGGCCAGGCGGGAGATGCTCCTTTGCTGTGAACTGGCCGTGGCTCTCGGGCAAGCCCCACGCCCTCTGTGTGCCTCGGTTTCCTCACCTGCAAGGTGGGGAGGATGAAATGAGGCCAAGGAAGGGACAGGCACCCTGTAGACACTCAGGAGATGCTCTCCCATGTCAAATCTCCTGCTGTGTGACCTGGGTGAGTTCCCCCGTCTCCCCGAGTCTCACTTTCCTCGTCTGAAATGTGGGGAGAAGAACCGTTGTCTGGAGGCCGAAATGGAACTACGGGGTTTCAGGGCAAACTGGGGGCCGGGCTGGGGCCCCCTCCAGCCTCCGCAGCCCCCACGGGGTCTCTCTCATCCCTACAGTATTACAGCGCTCGGAAATGGTCACAATGCTGGTGGCGGCCATGTGCACTACTGACTTTGGTGACCCGGAGCTTTATAGAAGTTATCTCAGTCCCTTCTCCTCACCTCCCCGTCTTATGGATGACGGTCCGAGGCTCAGAGAGGAGGAGCTGCTGGAAGGGGCAGAGCTGGGGCGACAAGATTCTTCATTTGGCCAATAAATGGTCACTGAAGATCCGCCTCGTGCCAGGCCCTAGGCCAGGTGCTGGGAATTTAGCGGAAGACAAGACAGCCCCATTCCCGCATCCACGGAGCTGCCAGGCTGGTGGGGGAGATGCTGTAAATTGGGGAACTGACTAATACGCAGACAAGCACCGTATGTCTAGCACGGCCTGGCCACCTCTTGCTCTCCTGTCTTTAACAGATGTGTGTTCTAGGACCACGGGGCTTTGTTATCCAGTCGCCCACAGCACTGGCCCTGAAGTCGGCTGATACCTGCTGAAATGAATTAGGAGCATATAAATTCAGTTCATCAAAACATTCCCTGAATTCTACTCTGTGCAGAACTTGTGCTAGCGTCTGGGGACCCAGGGCTGGTGGCGCTGGCCTGGAAGAAGGGAATGAAATCATTGCCTTATACCCATCTGTAGGGTGTGTCATGATGGGAGAAATACTTACACACCTCCCCAAGAGCCCAGTGAATTAGGCAGGGCAGGTATCATCGTCCCATTTTACAGATTAGGAAATTGAGGTCCAGTAAAGTGAACTGTGACACTCAGCTGGGCCGTGACATGAACACGGGATTGCCTGACTCCAAATCCAGTGCTCTTCCCCTGCAGGTGGGAGGGGCCTCTGTGCCAGTGGGAGAGGTCCCAAGGCCCCCTCAGCTGCCCCTGATCTGAGGACCACGTCAAGCGCAGTGGCATTCTGGCCAGGGCAAGGGCAGGCACTTTACCTTGTCTCTTGGGTCCCATTCGGAAGGTGCCCGCCTGCAGGTGGAGGGTGGGAGGGACTCTGGACAGGGTTCCTAGAGCCCAGCTCTGCCCTTCGCCAACCGGACCGTAGGAATCCTGCTCATTCCCTCCGAGCCCCAGCTTTTCTCTGCATATGAAAGCGTTGGGCTCGATGACCCCTGGGGAGCATTTCCGGCCTAGAGGGCCTGCCCATGGCCCACGAGGACACGGCTGGGAGCAGGGGTCCTTCGGAGACTGGGCCAGGATGAGGTTGATGCTCCACCCCACGCTGGGACACTCGGGCTAATAGAGACTTCAGGGTCTCTGCCCACAGCAAGCTGGGCCGGGGAGCTGGGGAGAGAAGGTGCCTCTTCAGACCACTGGGACCCCGGAATGGGGACATGGGGCCAGGGCGTTAATGCTGTTCCCCCTCCCTGCCTGGTCACCAGCCACTGACTCGGGGACAGTGGGACATAGCATGTGGGGCAGCAGGAGGGCCATTCACAGACGTCCTCTTCCCGGATCCCTGGCAGGAGTGCACGTCCCACCTCCCTGAAGTTGGGGTAAGCCACGTGACTGGCCTTGGCCAATGGAATGTGACAGCGCCCAGCCACCAGCAGGGTGGTGGTAGCTTGGGTGCTGGGGAGGACAGCATGGGCAGAGCCCCCGCCAGCCCACAGGCGTGGAGTGTGCACAAGAACTAAACCTTCACTGTTTTGAGACACTGAGGTTTCGGAGTTGTTTGTTACTGTGGCATAACCCAGGGTGTCCTTGCTGATAGATTCTGCAGGAGGGGGCAGATGGGGACAGCAAGAGAGACTGCAGCCTTGGGGTAAACTAATGAATCCGGATGAAGTCCTTCCTTCCTTCCTTCCTTAATATGTCTATCCATCCATCCATCCATCTGAGGATTCAAACTCAGTTCTGCTTGAAGACAAAGACTGACCCTCTCTATTGTCCAGGACTCCTCTTTGGAGAGGAAGCCCTTCTGTCTGCCTGCCTCAGTCCTCTCTGTCCACAAAGGCCCGCTCAATCCTCCCTCCTCCAGGAAGCCTTCCCTGACCACTCTTAGGCCCAGTCAGGGTGTCCAGGGGGCTGGAGGGGCCAACAGGGCCCTGGTCACTGTGGCTGGCCCACAGATGTGGCGAGTCACAGTCTGGTGGCACAATCGCATTTTCCCAGAGAGAGCTGAGGCATCTTGGGAATTTGCCAGCAGTGGCCCCAGGACCCCGATCGCCCACCCGGATTCACGCATCTGGGAACCCTCACCCTTGGCAGTCCTGCCATTTCCATTTTGCACTTGGCAAACACGATCGACCTAGAAATGGGTTTCCAGCACCACGATCCCTCTCTTGGCCCCTCCAGAGTCCAGAGTAGCTTTGGGGTCCACCCTGGACCCCAGGTCTTCTTTTGAAAAGGAGGAGGAGGAGCCCATATGTGGCAAAATTGGGTTTTAGTCAAACTGTCAAATGCTGGTTGGTTGGGAGAGCCACTCGGGCCTCTGCTATTTCCTCCAGCCACTCCCAGCAGCCCTCACTGGGGTACTGCCAGAGCAGAGCTTCTCTCAGCCTTAAGAGGCAGGGTAGCCTAGTGGTAAACACATGAGCTTTGAAGGCAGACAGTGGGACTGAGTCCCTTTCCACCTCCATGTGGTCCCTGAGCAGAAACTTCACGGCTCTGAGCCTCAGTTTTCACATCTGTAAAATGGGTGTATCCTCAGCTTGGAGGCTTGTAGTGAGAATGTGACAGATAGTGAAGTGTGGGAAGTACCTGGCACATGGTAGGCATGCAGCCAATTGTGGTTATTACCAATGGTTGTAGCACTGTGCACTGGCAGAACCTCACAGTGACAAATGTACAGAGATTTGGTGGCAGGAGTTAAGGCGATGGTGGTGATTATATTTCTAAACTGCGTAAATCCGGTTCCTCTTGTGGAGGAAACTTAGCCCTTGGGTTAAATGTCAGGACCAGGATCAAGTACACAGTTCAACTTACATTTATTTATTATTCTTTTCTAAAGCTCCTACTGTGTGCCAGGTGCGGAGGTGGGCAGAGTAGGTGCGTGGTCTCTTGGGATCCTCACGTGGGCTGTAGGAGGGCTCATCGGCCCCATTCTACAGATGGTGCAGCTGAGTCTCGGAGGGGCCGAGGGACTGACTGGTTGAGGTCACGCTGTGAGTTAACGGTGGAGTACAGATTCCAGTCCAGGTCCCTGCCTGCCCCAACTCCTGAGCTCTTTCCTGCATGGACAGTGCTTGCGTCTCTGTGCTGGTCACTTCCTCCACCACCACCAGAGGTCCAGTGTGACAGCCTGAGCAGCCTTGGCAGAGCCTCTCCCCGCTCCCACAAGAGGCCGGCCTTGCCCTGGGATGAGGCTTTGGCTGCCATCCTGGCCAAGTGGGGGCTCAGCTCTGCTCTGGGGCGAGAGGGGTGAGCTCCCTGGGGACCCAAGTGTCAAAGGAAAGAAGCAGGATGTGGGCCAGTGGGCAGCAGGTGCTGGTGGCACCGGAGAGTCACCGGTTGTGTCCCAGCATCTCCCCTTCCTCCCCAGGGCCCTTCCTTTCCCTCCCCTCACCAGGGACACTGCCACCTTCATGCTGAAGCCCACATCCCTCCCTCTTGTCAGGGCAGAGAATCAGCCTGGGGACCCCTGGAAGTGATTTAGGCCACACTCGCTGTTGTGGAGCCAGGAAGGGAAACTTGCCCAAGTGGCAGAGCCGGAACCAAGGGCTCCAGGCCCCCGGCCCGGGCTCCTTTCTCTCTACGAATACTCGGATGATCTTATTTCCCAACGAGATGTCTGTTGGTTCCCGTGGAAAATGGGTACAGATGATCTGGAATCAGAACTGTCAAGGAAACTTCGGGACACAGTGTCAGCGTGGCTGTGCCCACAGAGCCCTTCCCCCGCCACTCCCTGTGTTCCAGACTAAACGTGCTACTTCTTGCAGGGTGGGGAGGTAGGGCGGTGCCGAACCCCCAGTTCTCCTGGTGACGTTTCAGGCATGGGGGCGCCTGGGCAGGGCGGAGATTTTGGAGCTGGGGGACCTTCCTGGCTTCCCTCCAGCCCTGCTCCATGGCGACCTTTGGAAGGGTGGCCGGGCCCTCGCGCCAGGCCCGTCCTCCTCAGAGGACTGTTTCTGTGCCTTCCTGTTGCGGTTTTGACTCTGGAGAAATGCTCCGGCCTTGAACTCATCGGGGGCCGGCCCCATGTGAAGCTCGAAGTTTGTTCAGCCGTTTTGGGCTCCTGGTGGCCGGGAGCTCGGCCTTAAGCAAAGTCCAAACTGACCGCAGGTTTCCAGGGCGACCCTGGTCGGGCCTATTTATATGCGGTGGGTTTTATATCACCACTTCCCTCCACGCTCAGTTTGTGAGGGTTTTTCTCCAGGGGAGGGAGCCTGGCCTTTTTTCCACCGTGACCCTCACTTTCCCGGCCCCTCGGAGCTGGGGGCTCGACCAGGCCCAGGGAGGCCGAGTCATGCAAGGGTTAGGGTGCAGGCTTGGACACCGACAGACCTGGCTTCAAATCCTGTCGGTGTCAGCTCAGACGTCACCTCCTCCACGAGGCCTTCCTTGACCACTCTGCCCTGTTTTATTGTCCTTGTGGAATTTGCCATTATCCGAATGATCTTGCCATAGATTTGTCTGTCTGTCTCCCCAGTTGGGGTGTCAGCTCCCGGGGCTCAGGGGCCACGTCTGTGCACAGATGTATCCTCAGTGCCCAGAACAGTGTCAGACACACTGCAGGTGCCCAATGAAAGGATGGGATATAAATGCATGAACGGAGTGTGCGCCTTCCAGCAGCGGTTCTCAAAATTCAAGGCGCGACAGGGCTGGACTGCAAGTACCCCGAGGGCAGGGACCCAGTCAGTCCGTAACCGCCCTAGATCTAGGCAGGCGGGGCCCTGACCTTGACCCTGGACCCCACCTCTGGTCATCTTTGGCTCACACCCCATCCCACAGGGTGAGGCGCCAGAGGGTGTGCCCACCCCGAGCCCATACCACACCCCCTTGCGGACCACACCCTGGACACGGGAATGACCTGCCCAGAGGCCCGAGCCCGCTCCAGGGCCTATGTGGGCCCCGTTCTCCCGAGGGTGGACACCACGGTAGGGGTGGTGCTGCTAGGCCTGCGGGTGGCCATGGAGCAGATGTTTGGAGCGGTGTGGACAGAGGCTGCTCCAGAGTTGTTTGGACGCACAGGCCGAGGTGCCCACACACGCCCAGGCAGGAAGAGAAAAGGGTCAAAATTGGGTCTCATTTGCAATTGCATTCCCAGTGCCGCGCCTGGGCCCTGGCACCCGGCTCACCCACTCCTAACTTCTCCCGGGCTGCTCTGCGTCAAGCCCCCAGTCTCCCCCCAGAAAGCAAGCCAGGAGGGGCGGGAAGAATGCAAATGCGTTAGCTCCTTGCCGCACGTCTTAGTCTGTTTGTGCTGCTCTAACAAAATAGCTGAAACTGGGTAATTTATAAAGAACAGAATGCATTTCTCACAGTTCTGGAGGCTGGGAAGTCCAAGCTCGAGGTGCTGGCGTCGGCGGTGTCCTCTCGTGGCGGAAGAGCAGAAGACAGGGAACCCGTCCTGCGGGCCCTTTATAATGGCATTAATCCAGTCCTGCAGGGGGAGTCCTCGTGACCTAAACGCCTCCCGAAAGGCCCCACCTGTTGCCTTGGGGGTTAAGTTCTCAACACACGAATGTTTGCTGGGGACAAAACACTCAAAGCGCAGCACTGCGCGTGCCCCTCGGCTATCGGGGTCTGCTGCTGCGACCAGGCTTCCTTGAGTTTCCGTGTTTAACCCGAACAGTGTCCCGGGGAGTCGGCAATGTTTTCCCCATCCTACGATGCTCAGAGTGGTGAGGTGACCCGTCCAAGCCTCACAGCCAGTAGAACACCCTCACTCCTCTGACTCCAAAGCCAGTGCTCACAGGTCGGGGGACTCATCTCAGCACGTGGGTGGGTGTACGTGCCGATGAGAGTGGTTACAGGGTGACGTGGGAAGCGGGGAATGGCTCTGAAGCTTGTCCGGAACAGGGCAGGACAGGTCCCAGGTCAGACGGGAGGACTGCGGCCACCAGGGTGTCAGCAGCGTCGAGCGACAGCTTGGCAGCTCTTCAGGCCCATGACCGTCAGGCCTCCCGGAGCCTCCCAAATAAACGCGAGTAGTTAATGAAGGGCGCTGGCTACGCCGGCAGTGCCCCCTCAAACCCGCTGGCTCCCTTCCAACCAGGCGGCTGCCCCTGATAGAGGGCTCATCGCCTCTCACAGCCCAGGGGGCCCTCAGGACGGGGGGAGCCTCTAGGCCAGGCCCCCGGTCAGTGTTTCATCACACTGTGGGCACCACACTGATTTCGTCGTCGTCGTCGTCGTCGTCGTAGCGGCCCCGGGGCGTGGTTGCGGCCGCCACCCTCATGTTGCACATGGACTGACTGAGGCTCAGAGGGTTGAAGGGACTTGTCTGAGGTCACAAAGCTGCGAGTGGCAGGGAGGGATTTGGCCTCAGGCCTCTCTGACTCCAGAGCCTGGGAGCCTGTCCCCACTGCGCTGCCTGGGTGTTTGCTGAGCCCTGGGCAGTGTGGCCAGAGGCGCCGGAGGAGGGAAGTTCTGAGTCCCAGCTCCCCTCGGCTCCCAGGCTGACCAGGAGGCGAGTGTGTGGCGTCTGGGGCAGCAGGGGGCTGGGGTGAGCAGGGCTGTGTGGCGGATAGGAAACCCCGCCTGGCAGTGCCAACCCCTAGCAGGAAGCACCTTTGCTTGTTCGGTCAGGCTGTGGGCAGAGGGCAGCTGTGTGGGGTGGCCACTGCCACCAGCCGGAGATGGTTTCTAAGGGCAGAGGGTAAACAGTCACCTTGGCTACTTGGGTGTGCCACCGGCAGTGATGGGTCAGCTCTGGAACATTCCGGGAAGTGAAGGAGGGCCCAGGAGGGCTGCTGTCACGGATGCTGGGCCGGCGGGGAGGTGGGTGATCTGCTCTCCAGGGAGGAGGGTCCCAGGGACAACACGGCAGGGAGCCTGTGTGCGGGAGAGAAAGGGGCAGCACGGTTCTTAGCAATCGCTGCTCCGTTCCCATCCCATGCTGTGGGCTGTCCGCTCTCTCTCTCAGCTGTTCATCCGACAGGTAGCCATCAAGCCAGGCCTCGGGGGACAGCAGTGAGGACAAACGCAGGCTGTGTCCTCAGGGAGCTTACCGTCTGGAGAGGTCGTGCAGGTCCGCCTGCTATTTGTTTGCAAGGCGAAGCCAGCGTAAGCAAAGCACAGCGGAACGGTGACGGGGAGGGGTCGTGTAACGGGGACACTGAGATGTGACAGGCTCGGCTACTGGCTCTCGGTCTCTGGTTCTGCTTTCTCTGGGGCTTCATTCCCTTCTGCGCATTCTCCGCGGGGCAGGGAAGGTGGCCGCCCCGACCGGGCTCCCTGCGGCTCCCCTTCCTCCTTCAGCGCTCAGATATCCACCTCAGTCAAGATCTACCTCTGAGCCCAGCGGGCGGGGCAGAAACCATTCTCCTGAGGAGGAGGCAAAAGCAATGTGTCCCTCACCAGGAAGACAGATAGTCGAGGACCAACTCACCCAAAATTTGTTTAATTGTGACTGTGACTGGCGCTACGGAGAAGTGCAAGGCGTGAGCAGTGAATGAGGCATCTGCCATAGGCTGAGAAATCAAGGAAGGCTTCCTGGAGGGGGCCTTCGAACAGAGGTCGGAAGCATTCGCAGGCATTAACTGGCCTAGGAAGAGGAAGAGTGTTCCAAGCAGAAGGAATAGAGCAGCCGTGAGGTTGGGCACAGAGGAGAGGGCAAGAGGTGAACGTGCAGGGTCAGCCCATGCAGGCTTCTCTGCGGAGATGACAGTAGAGTTTTGGAGTTTCCTTGAGAGCAATGGGGAGCCACTGGGGTTTCAGCCGGGCTGGCTCCACTGCGTGGAGGTTCTTTGAAGAGTCCCCCGGCTGCTACGGAGCCTGGATGGAGCGGGCACGAGGGTGCCGGGAGACCGGCTGGTTGGCTACGATGGTGGCCTGGGCAGGAGAGGGCTTGAATGAGGGAGGTGACGCAGGAGACAGAGGTGGGTGAATCTGAGGGACATTTTGGAGGTGAAATTAATAGGACTTGGTGCCTGATTGGAGGAGAGAGATAAATACTTAAGGACGGACGGCTTCTAGATTTCTGGCTTGCGTGGCGGACCTACGGAGTGCAGATTGTTGGCCCTCATGTAACAGCACTGAAAGCTGAGGCTCAGAGACAGATGACTTGCCCCAGGTCACACAGCACGTGAGTGGCTGAGTCTGGATTCAAACTCAGGTCTGCCTGTCTTAAAAACGTATGTTCTTCTTCTCCATGGCCCTCTCTCTCTGCCTTTGTTTCCTCCATTAAGACTCAGAAATGGGTGGCAGGTTTAGGGAGGCTCGAGGGGCCCAGCTCCCTCGTGAGGGTGCTCCTAAGACAAATGAGTTTTCCCGAAGCTTCTGGAAAGTCCGTAGCCAGGAGCCCAGGTTGGAGGGCTGATCAGAGAGAAGGCTGGAGGAGAATGACTCAGGAAGGACACCAGCCCCTTCCACCCCTGACAGCCTGGATGCAAAACAGCGTGCCTGAGTGTCTGTGTGTGCTCGTACGCCTGGGGATTTCGGTGTCTCAGGACAAGCAGGGACGGGTATTCCCGGGGGTGGGAACATTGCGAAGGCGAATCCCAGGGCACTTATGGGAGGTGGTCGGCACCCGTGCCAGCCGGGCCACCTTGAACTTGTCCCCTCGCTTTCCCGTGGCTCAGCAGAGCCTGCTGTTCTCCAGTCCACAGTGTCCCTCTGCTCCTCCAGGACTTAGGTCCCCAGGGGACCTGTCCCTGCCCCGGCTACCCTCTCACTGATCAAGCCTTCCCGAACGACCCCTCCGCTCCCGGAAAGTGAGACCAGTTGGAGTTGCCCAACCAGCCGTGTGGCCTGAAGTTGTTTAACCTCCTTGTTCCTCTGTTAACTCGGGGATCAGCGTCCCCAGAACTCGCGAGGATTCAGTAAGATAATGCACAGGAACTTCTGTTGGGTCGTCCTTGTAGGTTTGCGGCCGTCTCCTTTCTGATGAAGAATCTCGCAGAAGGTAGGGATTATACCCCAACGAGCTCTGCCCTGGGGTCTGGCAGGACGCCTGACACATAGCAGGTGCTCGGTGAAAGCCTGGCGAATAAATGTGCTCCCTTTGCTGGTTCCCCAGCGTGTCTTGCACCTGGCTGAGAGGCAGGATTGGGCAGAGGGGAGGGGGCTGGATTTGGGGGTCTGGGAGTCCTGGCTTCACATCCCGCCTCTGACTCACCCTGGCTGCGATGCTTCAAGTCACTCACTTAACCTGCTTCCTTGTCTGCAAAATAGGATTAACAGGCCACCTCTCCCACGGTTCTGTGACAACTCATGAAATCGTGTAACTCACACATGTGAAATGCTTAACGCAGTCCACGAGGGGAACTGCAATTATGATGATCGGTCAATTAACTCCCGTATCTGTGGCTGCCCAGTGCTGTGGCCCTGTGTGGGTGGCTTGCCCGGTGTCTGTCCCCTCCAGACAACCTTGATTTTGGGCTGGGGATCCATGGAGTTCCAGGGACTGACTCCACCTCTGATGCAGGGAGGGCGGGACCAAGACATCAAGTGCATTTCAATTCCCGACTCAGTAACTGGCTTAGGGTTGGGCGTGTGACCAAGATCTGTCACGTCAGCGTGAACCTCAGGACTTCTGCCGGGAATCCAGGGCAAAGATGCTTCTCCAATACCATACTGAGCACAAACCAGGCGATCGATCTTTGTCCTGGGAACTGCGGGTAGGCGTCTCGGGCCTATTCGGGGAGCCAGTCTTGAGAAAGGCGAGCGTTGAGTGAGAGAAAGAAACTGGGCCCTGCTGGCACCAGCTGCCGGATCAAGCCTTTACTGAAGGACCTTTCGATAATGCGAGCCAATAAATCACCTTTATTGTTTAAGGCTGCTCGAGTCGAGTTTTCTGTTCCTTGTAACCCGAATCACCCATGTACGGATACAGCCCGTACATTTCTCCACCTTGTGTGGCTGTCACTTCCTCTCTGTGGGTGGGGCGACATCGGCTCGGGCCACATTTCCTCCGTGAGCACACGGACTCTGTGAGAACCAGCTGACGCTGCTGCCTGTAGGAAACCAGACCACCCAGGAGCCGAAAGATTATAGAAACATAAAGAAAACCAGAGCAGGGGAAAATCCAAGCGAATGCTTCCAGAATAACCAAAAAAAAAAGCGATGGCAACTCCAATAGTGAAATAATTGACCACCACACTCGAAGCGGACAGTCCCGGGGTGAGGAGGGCGCATCCCGATCTGAGCCACCTGAAGGGTGGGTGCGTCATCCTGCGGGAAGTGTCTTTGCTCCGACTCCCAGCGTCCAGGCCCCTGCAGGCCACCGTCCTGGTTTTCTTTCCTGGAATTCTCTCAGGGGTCCCACCTTCCCGAGCTAAAGGCAGGCTAGGAGAGCTCCCTTCCCTGGAATCGGACTTGAGCTGAAGAGGCTGATCCGTTCCTTCCCGAGGCGGGATCCTCCCTGCACTATTCTGGTCCCCTCTGCTTCGTCACCTCCACTGTGGATCCTGGGAGCGCCCGTCAGCCTTCCCATAGATTTCCTTTTGCTGCAGTTGGCAAGGTCATTTCTGTTGCTTGCACCAAAGAGTCCGCTGAAGGGGCTGTGAGGAGGTGGGAGAGGTGTCTGTCATTCATGGAGAAGGCTTGTCAAATGCAGGTGGGTGATTTCACACAAGACCCTGGCGATGCACCCAACGGGTGCGTCCTCGGGAGGCCAAGGGGAGTCATTGAGAAGGGGCCTCTAACCCACACTCAGAGCGATTCAGGTATCGTCTGCGGGCTGAATGCAACCACGCACGTAGATACGGATGCTGAAGTGGTGAACAAAATGCAGACTAGTTTCAAGGAATTCCCGAATTCACAGTAGTTTTCTTTCTTGCTTGCTTTTTAAACATTATCATTAGGTAGTTTCTCATATAACCAATACCGAATGTACAATCTGGGGAAATGTTCCCAAGGAGAAGGGGTGCTCCTCTTGAAAACGTTAGAGCCACAGCTGTGTGGGTGTGATGAGCAGGGGACATGTCTTGCAGGACCACAGTGTGCGTCTGTCCTTCTTGCGTGGGGGGCCGGCACCCTGTTAGGGCTCTAGGAGACCAGCTTCTCCCTCCGGCTCCAGAGGTGACTCAGATCTGGCCAAGCAGAGCGGTGAATTTCCCCGGCCACAGGATTGGTTCAGGGACGGGGAAGTGAGCCAATCAGAGCCAGCGGGAAGCCATGGGCATGGCTGGATGGCCCGATGAGATTTCACTTCACAAAGCTTCGGGCCCACCTGTGTTTCAACTGGAGATTTGAATCAGAAGGAAATTTCTTGTGTGGCACCTTTTAGATGCTGCCTGGAAGGGCTCATGGAGGACTGGGGACCACTCAACTGATGCTCACTGAACTCCTGCCTGTGCCTGGGTCCTAAACAAGGCCTTGGGGCTCCAGAGATGACCATAGTCTTGAGAGGCCCCCAATCTGGTGGGAACAAGAATGAATGAATGAATGAATGAATGAATAAGGAATGGATACTGTGTCTCTGTGAGGCATCAGGAGAGGCATGAGATGTTCCTGAGACATAGAGGAGAAAGACTCCAACTCTGAGTGGCAGATTGAGAAGGGCTTCCTGGAGGAGGTGGCCCTTGAGTAGAGCCATGAAGGATGCATAGAAGTTTGCTGGGGAAGAAGTGAGGAGAGGCAGTGGAGGTGAAGGCACCAAGAGGCAAGAGTTCCTGATGTGCTCAGAAGAGGAAGAGGTTGGATTAGACACGAGGACTCTGGAGTTGCCCATCTTGAAGCAACATATGGAAAAGGCTTGGCCAAGGAGTGGGCAGAGACCGGGTCACAGGCTGTTGCTTTTGGGGGCCAAGGCAGACACTCAAATGAGCTAAGTTGGTTGGGTGGTGTAAGGGCGACCTCATGACCTTTTGGGTCTGGCTGGCTTCTCTTGCTTTTTTTTTTTGAGACCATCTCATTTTGTCACCCCCGCTAGAGTGCAGTGGTGTCATCATAGCTCACTGCAACCCTGAACTCCTGGGCTCAAGTGGTCCTCCTGCCTCAAGCTTCTGAGTAGCTGGGACTACAGGAGCATGCCACTATGCCCCATGAACTTTTTCTGTTTTTTGTAGAGAAGCGGTCTTGTTCTTGCTCAGGCTGATCTCAAACTCCGGGCCTCAAGCAACCCTCCGACTTCAGCCTCCCAAAGCTCTAGGATTACGGGTGTGAGCCACCGTGCCCGGCCATCTTGCTCACTTTTAAAAGGACAGGGACCCAATAATTGTTCTCTAATTAAATGAAGCCACAGTGCAGTGACAAAGGGCAAATGTCACTGTGGCCAACTGGAAAGTCTGCAGTCTGCCAAAGGCAGAGGCCCTGGCTACCAGTGGGTAGGACCGGCAGGAGAACTTTGACAACACAGGCGGTCCGGACCCTACCCCCAGAGGTCCTGACTGCATCGGTCCAGGCTGGGGTCCAGCAGCAAGATACTTTAATAGCTGCCCAGGTGATTCTAATTTGATTCTAAGGTACAGCCTGGGCTGAGAACCACTAGCCCAAAAAGAACACCAGTTGGGCCTTGCAGGAATGTCTTCCCAAATCTTTTGATTTTTTGAGAAAAGCCAGAAATCAAGATTTTCCTGTGAAATCTCCTTAATTTTAAATCTTGGCTCAACTTGAAAAAAAAATGCAAAATTGGGGAGTGCTTACTATGGCTGTTCTGAGTCCCTTATCCTCACGATAACTCTGCAGGGCACATGACTATTATCTCTGTTTTGCAGAGGAAACAGGCCTGGAGAAGCTGTGTAACTTGCCCAAGGTCACATAGCGAGAAGGTGCCAGACCAAGATGCAAGCCCAGGCAGTCTGGCTCCGGAGCCCGAGCTCTTACCCACAGAACCCATCTGCAGCCGGGCTCTGGCCCGTGGCCCAGAAGTGTGTGGCCTCTCGCAGGTGAGGAAGAGGAGACGAGGGCTTGGGGCAGAGTCCTGGCCATTACGGGAGGCAGCGTGGAGGTGCGGGACAGGCTGGGAAGGGGCGGGCGGAGATGGGCAGCCGGCAGCACGTTGCCATCAGACACTAGCTGGTGCACGGAAACGTGGCGCCCTTCGCGTCTGCAACGGAAGCCCCACGTGGCCCTGCCCAGGGAGTAGAGCCCAGTGACTCTGCTTCATACAGGCCCGGCAGGTTCAGACTTGAGTCTTCATCAAATGCCCTGGCGGCCCTGGCGTGGCCAGCAGAGATGCTCCAGATAAGTGGGCCTCGCCCGGTGGTGGGGCACTGCTGGGGGAGGCGGCAGGCTTTGTTTGTCGCGGTGACTCAGGGCAAGTCATCACCTGGCACGGCCGTCGCACCTCATGCCCGTCGTCTCCAGAAAGGGCCCCCGGAGGCATCTCCTTCTGAGGCTGGTCCAGACCCACCCGGTGAGTCTCGCTTCTGCGGTCGCCCTGGAAGGGGGTCTTCCTGCAGGCTCTGAGGCTGGGGCTGGGGCACGTGGGGCAGGAGAAAAGGCGGGACCGGCCCAGTGGGGCCATTTTCTGTGGGCCCACTGTGTGCGCTTCATTGTGCTAAGTGTCTTGCGTCTGGTCTCTTAATTTTCACAATTCCGTGGGGTCAGTGTTGTTATCTCCAATTGGCGGCGAGGAAGTTGAGGCTCAGAGAGGTGAAGCGACGTGGCCAAGGTCTCACGGCTTGTAAATGGAGCTGGGATGTAAGATGTTCTTCTCTAGACATGGAGGCTCTCTCTAACCCCTTCGAGTCCCACTCACTCTGCACCCCAAGGCTTGACTGCCCCGCCCTAGTGGGTCAGGGCTGTGTCCCCCTCGGTAGCACATTTACAGGTCAGCAGGCACCGTGGACAGACGCGACCCGGAGATGATGAGTCTACGGGGACACACGGCTTGCGAGCAGGTCAGTCTCAGAGAGGTCTGCAGCTGGTGATCAGATGTTAACACACTGATCGTGTAATAAAACTCTGGCCACCAAGCCAAGAATCATTTTAGTTGAGTTAAAAATAAGAACAAAATATGTGTTTTTATCTAACATAAAAGTAGTGATTATTTTGTTTTCCACCTCATTTTTAGTGTCATAAAATTAGATTAAAAATGAACATTGTTGTCTTTCCATCTCGGCTAAGAGCTCCCCTTCGTGCCCCTCTGCAGACGGGCCGGCCAGGCAGCACGTGGGCCAAGCCTTTTGTCGTGTGGTTCTCTCGCTGGTCTCTTTGGCCCTGCCGGGGAGGGCACAGGCTGGGCCCAGATGGAGGCCCTTCGAGTGGAGAGTCTGGATGTGGGTGCCGGGCAGTGTCCTGGAACAGCCCCTGGGCCCAGGCAGGGGACATTTCCCAGGAGCGTCCCATTTTGTGGGTGGCCTGGGTGGCAGGTGGCCAGATCCTGGCCCTGCTGGGACAGAGGAGGCCAGACCAAGTCCCAGTGGCTGCCCCAGTCTTTATCAAGAGCCCAGTTGCTTGGCCTGTTGTTCCAGGCCCCTCCAGCTTTCTCCCTGCCCTGCCCTCCGCACCCTCTGACGGGGGGTCCCACACCTGCACAGCTTCGCACCGGCCCTTTGCTCTGCTGGGCTTACCGTCCTCACCTGCAGGGACGACCTGTGCGAGAGAGCCCGGCGCCGAGTTAGACGTGCCATCAGTGCTGTAAAAGCTCACCTTCCTCCCTCCCTCCCTCTCTCCCTTCTTCCTTCGTCTCTCTTTCCTTATGTGCAAGCAGCACCCTCCCTGATCTGGGGAGCTCTCAGCATGACGGAAGCAGCACAGCACCAAGCCAGAGAAGCCTCTAGTCTAGAAGATGCCGGAAACGTCCGAGGCCCGTTGCAGAAGCAGTCGGTTGGGTTTTGACTGTCCAGCACGTAGGACCCCTGGGATGCTCCCCTGCCCACTCCCAGTCCCCTGCTCTGGGTGAGGCTCTTCCCTTTTAGAGGGGAGCACGTGAACAGCCTAGTCCGGCCTGGCCATGGCGTCCCCCCAGCCCCGGGCTTGGCTTCGCCAGAGCCCACAGGACACAATGAGACATTGCTGGGCTGCTGGGACAGACCCAAGCCCTCCCTGTCCTGGCCTCGGGCCTGAGCCTGGTTCTGCAGCCCGGCCTCCCCTCTGTGGGCTCTCCTCAGCCGCCCAGTAAACGCCCCTTGAGCATGAGGAGGCCAAATTGGATCCTGCTGTTGGCCACCAGGGAGCTCCGAGGGAGACGCCGCCAATCTGCAAGTGTCCACCCCCAGCTCCCAGGACAGGGGAGCCCAGTGCCTCTCCAGCTGCTGCTGGGCAGAGCCGAGAGCCAGGGCCCAACGGGAGGGAAGGAAGGTGACAGAAATGCCTGGAGGGAGGGCAGTGTCCCATCTTGGCCCTGGATGGGGCCACAGGGATCAGCTGGTTCAGTCCCTGAGTGGTGCCCAATGTCCAGCTCCAGGGGCAGCCTGGGCCCAGCAGCCGGGACTTTTCCCAGAGGGACTTCCCAGCCCCATGCCTAATCCCTTCTGCTGAGCCTCGGTTTCCTTGTCTATAAAATGGGAATAATCCTATATGCTTCCTGGAATGACTGTGAAGCTTAAACATGATGAATCATACAGAAGATTCATCCTGGTGCCTGGCATAAGCAAAGAGTTCACAAATGTTTGCTTTTATGGCTGTGGAGGATAAGAACCCTGTTTCGGACCAAGCTGGTTGTAATTCCTGTTCCAAGCTGAGGGGCCTTGGGCAACTGACTGTGGGCTTCCTCTTTGGGCATCAGTTTGCTGATCTGTAAAATGGGGATAGTAGCAGCTCCTACTTTAAGGGTGGATGTGAGGAATAAATGACATAACCACCATGCCTGGCACATGGAAGGTGCTCTGTAAATGTCAGTTTCCTCCTCACCGCCTTCCCTCTTTGTGCTGGACGTGGAGGAGCAGGCGTTTTGGGGAGTAGAGACTCCCCAGACCTGGAGTCAGAGAACTAGGTTCTGTCCCAGGCGTGGCACTCAATAGCTGGGCTTTCTTTGGGTGGGATCTTGACCTCTGGGTCTCAGTCGGCCTCTCACCTGTTAAGTGATGACATTGGACTTACTGGTCCCACCTCTGACTCTAACGCTCCATATTGTGAGGAAAAGAAAAACCTCTAAAAAAAAGCAAACCATTGCTGCTTAAACAAAGGACTGAGGGCTGTTCCTTGCTCAAGGTGGGGCTGCGACAGAAGGAGACCGCGCTTTTGCTTCAGGAAAAGCCCTTTTGGTTACGAAAGGACACCCCCCGCCCCCAGCAAAGTGAAGGGCTCTCTGCGTGATGAGGAGCTCGAGTTGGGAGTCATCTCCGGGCAGCCGAAGAGTGTGAACAGTGAGACTCTGGCAGGCCTGGGGGCTCGGGGCGGAGCAGACGCAGAGATGGGCGGGGTCTCCTTCGCAGAGAGGGCTCAGGAACCTGGGGCAGCCGGAGCCGAGGAGGGGCAAGGAGGGCCCAGGAATGCTCCGTACAGGACGTGAAGTGTTCGGTTGATGTCGCTGCTGGCTGGGTCCCGAAATCCCTGTCCTTTGCTCCTGCAAACTCGGTTGCACACACAGCTCGCGTCTGTGGGGCTCAGGGGACGGGGAGAGGCCGACACACAGCGGCGTGTGGCTCAGGCCAGTGGCAGAACTAGCAGGGAAAGGACGCGGGACCCTAAGTCCTTCTCGGGAGATCTCAGAAGTGTTGGGAAGGGCGTTGGACGCAGTATGGAGCATGGGGTCCTGAACCGTTTTATTAATTATAATTATTGATTGAAACTAAGGACGTGGCGAACCCAGTGGACGTGGGGACGCGGGGGTGCGGTTTTACTTTGCACGGTTGGGATTGGCAGAGCGGGAAGGACATTCCCCATGGCAAGGGGGCGGGTGGGGGAACGGCACGACCCGGGGCCTGGAACGGAGGACCCGTGGATGGTGTTGGGGCGGTGGGGCTGGACCACGAAGGACCGGGCGTGCTAGGTTGAGGACTTGACTTTCCTGAGGGCAGTGGGGAGCCATGGAAGACTTCGGAGCAGGAGACAGACAAGGAGCAAGCTGGGCGGAGGGAAGATGGCTCCAGCCGCGTGCAGAGGGCGGACGGGAGCGGGAGGGTGACACAGGCGGCAGGGCGGGGAACGAGCATTTGGTGCTGGGGACAGTTCGCCGCAGAGGGCCTGCCGTGGCCAGATCCACCCAGGCAGGTTACGGGGTGGGTGTGGCGCAATCTCTTGTGAAGAGGGCGCCCGAGGAAGGTCCTGGAACAGCCCTACTGCATCTGCATCGCTCACCACCTCCCGCCCGCCTCGCCTTCCTCTGTGACTCAGCCCCCTTGAGGACCAGCACAGGGCTGGGGAATTCTGAAAGTCTGTCTTTTCCGAGGTGACTCAGTTAAAAGGGCAGGGCTGGGGAAGGGAATCTCTCACCCCAGGAACTTGTATGTAGCCACCAAGTCTTCATCTCGTTTTACAGATGGGGAAACTGAGGCCTAGAGAGGGGAAGGGACTTGTGCAGGCTTGAGTGGCCAGAGCAAGTCTTGGGTCCAGCTCGAGTTCGGTCACTCTCTGTGGGGCCCTGGGTGAATCTCGCCTCTCTCTGGGCCTCTGTTTTCTCACCTGTGAAATGGGATAACCAAGTCTGCCCTAAAAGCTCAGTCTTCTCTCATCCTTCCCTTCCTTCACCACAGACACTGTCCCTGCCCAAGCCTTTGGTCCCTTGTACAGGTCCCGGATGTCTTTGCAGCTCGCAGAGTGCTGTGTCACTTCCTCAGCCCGACACCCGCTCCCCACCCCTGCCAGGACCCTGCTTTGCTTGGGGACACTCCTTTCCAACGCTGCTGCGCTCTAGCAGGCTGGGGTCTCCTTCGTTGCTGCCCCCACTGACCTGCCTGACGCCTCCATGTTCCGTGAAGACTGGCACACGCTCTTTCCCTCCACCCATGCCGCCAGCATCCTGGGTGACCTCAGTGGCCTCATGGATGCCGTGCCCAGCACCCTGGTGCACTTCCATGACCGTCTGATCCCCAGTGACCCCCTCTCTCCAGCTGCCGCCCGCCTTGGCCACCCTGGGCTTTGCGGCCCCCTGGGGCTGCCCTCCTCTGGGACCCTGAACGCTGAGCCCCACTCCCTGGTGACGCCTCCCGCCCTCTGGGCCCTGGCGCCACCACAACACTGAGACTCCGGGGCAGTCTCCCGAACACACACTCCCCTCCCTGGGCTCCCTGGCTCTGTCTGCCCTACACCCCGAGTCTCGCGTGCCCCCCACACCGCTTGCATCCCTCCCGATGGGACATGGCCGCTGCAGAGCCACGGTTCCCAGTCTCGGCTGGGCCCTTCCCTTCCACCCCTTTCCTCTTTGTGGGTGGCCCCTCCCAGGTCCTCATCACCGTCCTCACCTGAACCACCCTTCTCAGGCCCCCAGCTGCTTCACGTCCCCTGGCACTGAAGAGGTGACTTTCTCTGCTGCCCCATCCAGACCCCCAGGCCCTTGGTGGGCACATCCTTGGCTTCCCACCCCCTTCCGCCAGCCCACCAGCGACCCCTCCACTCCCTCGCCACCTGCCGTCCTCTGGCCCCAGGCTCAAGCCTCCTGCCGGGGCCTGGCTGCCCCCCCGCCAGGTCCAGTTCTCTCCCGTCTCCCCCGGGCCTCGCACCTGCAGACACCCCCATTCTCTGCTACCCTTTCCTGCCCCTTCTCTGGCTCAGCCCTCCCAGCCTATTGTGGCTAAGTCCTCGCATCTCCAAGTAAAGGACCCCAAGCCTCCCGTGATCCTGCATCTCCTCTCTAGGCACCAAGCTCTTCCCTTGGCCTGGGACCTCCCAAGTGTGGTCAACTAACATGACTTCATTTCCCCCTTCATGTTTCAAGCCTCTGCCATGGCTCCATCTCCCCTCCCCCACCACCCAGCAGGATGCCAATGACCTCATTGCCAAGTCCATGGTTAACCCTTTAGCCAATACAGCTACCATTTTTTCCTTCTGAAAAGTTCTCCCTCTATGTTAGAGCTTGCCAGTGGCCTCCCCTACAGCCATTCTTGCTGGTTCTTTACTAATAGAACCCATATTTTTTTTCAGGAAAGCAATATGTTCTGCTAAAGGATCACATTTCTCAACCTTCCTTGCACCTGGGCGTGGCCAATGAGATGTAAGTGAAGGCCAGGGAGACGGGTGGGAAAGGGCTTCCAGGAATGGTCTTTAAAGGAGTTTAGGCAGTCTTAGCTAGGAGTCAGGTCTTCTGCTCTTGCTTCTTCCTCCTTGTTATTGCTGAAACATGAATGTGATGGTTGGAGCTGCAACAGCAATATTGTGACTATGAGGTGATCTTGAAGGTGGAAATCAGGGCCAAGAATAGCAGAGCAAGAGAGCCAGAGCTCGAGTTTCTGATGATGGTGGGCTGCCTTCCTCTGCACTTTTTTTACATGGGAGAGAATGGAACCTGTATCTTGATTAAGCCACTCATTTGGGTTTTCTGTTGCTTATAGCAGAATCTAATCCTAGATTATGCAATTCTGGATGTTTTCTGGCTTTTCTCCTACCTCTTGGGCTGATCTTCCTTTGTCTCCATTTGTGGGTATCTTCATTGTCCCACTCCTAAAACATGGGGATCCCCAGGCTTCTGTACTGGGCCCCACTTTTTTCTGCATCCCGTACTTCCTCAGCAATTTTATACTCGCTTGTGACTTCCCATCGGCAGCGCAGACTCTCTCAGATCTCCAGACCCCAGTGTTCAACCAGGATGGGCTGCAGAACCCTCGAGCTTAACAGCCCCCAAATTCTTCCTCATGCCCGTTTCCCCTCCCAGCCCAGCTGGTGAATCCTCATCTACCCAGCTGGCCCAGTTGCAAACCCAGCAGTCATTCTCCTCTTTTCCCTCAACTCCTGTCCCGCCAACTCCTCACATACAGTCATTCACCGAGATCTGGCCATCACGACCATTAGGACAGCTATCACCAAAAACCAGAAAATACCAAGTGCTGGAACTGGAACCCTTGCGCACTCTTGGTGGGGATGCAGAACGGTGCAGCCACCGTGGAATACAGGATGGAGGTTCCTCAAAAGATCAGACAGAATTGTATGTGATCCAGCAACTCCGCTTCTGAGCGTATGCCCCAAGGAAGTGAACTCGGGGACTCAGACAGAGACCTGCACACCCATGTTCACAACGGCCAAAAGGCGGAAGCAACCCGAGTGTCCATCGACACGTGGATGGATAAAGGAAATGTCGTGTATACATACAAGGGGTATTATTCAGCCTAAAGAAGGAAACTCTGACACACGCTACTGCATGGATGGACCTGGAAGGTGTTATGCTACGTGACATAAGCCAGACGCAAAAGGACAAACACTGAATGATTCCGCTTACGCGAGGCACCCAGAGTAGTCAGATTCACGGAGACAAAGTATTACCAGAACGGTGCTGCCAGGGGATGGGGAAAGGGAGTTGGCATTCAACGGGTCTGAGTTTCAGTTGCGAAAAAGTTCTGGAGACGGAGGGTGGTGATCGTTGCACAACAATGCGAACGTACTTAATGCCAGGGAAGTGTACGTTAAACACGGGTACAGTGGTACATTTTACTTTACCACAATAAAAAAGAGATCTAGCAGTTTTGCTTCCTAAATTCTCTCCCATCCATTCCTTGTTCCCTCACAGGAGTCGGGTCTCGGCGGCAGCGCCGCGGAGCCTCCCTCTGGCTCCTGCCTCCAGTTAACTCTCAGCACCCACAGCCCGACACCTATTTAGCAGAGTGTCTTTCTAAACCTCAAATCTGTTCACGTTGGTTCTTGCCATAGAGCCCTCCATGGCTCTGCATGGCCACGGCACTGACTCTAAGCCCCTCCGCCTGGCCTTCAAGGCCCTTGCTGACCTGCCCCGTCTATCTTTCCGGCCACCACCTCCCTCTGTTTGGCCCAGTCATTCCCCAAGTGCCCCCTGAACCCGCATGCTCACCGGGACCCCTCTGCCTTCTCTGCTGTGCCCAGCCTGTTCACCCTTCAGGACCCTGTTCTAGAGACTTCTCCTCCGCGTCGCCTTCACCAAGCTGTGTGTCTCTCCTCCGTGCCGCCCCTTTGCCAGGTGCGTCTGTTACGGCTCACATCAGGCTGTGCTGAGATGATTTGCTTGCACGTCTGTCTCCAGAGCTCCTTCAACATCCCTCCTCTTCCTCCAGGAAATCCTTCCTGACTCCTCCAGCCCCCAGGGCCAGCCACCTCCTGTGAGCTCACAATCTCTTGTAACCCACTGGAGGCACCGTTTTAGCATTCGATTGTTTCTTGTCTTCGATTCTGTCATGAAGACAGTCTTGCCTCTCCAGCGGGAGCTGGTGAAAAAGCTCCTTGGTTGCAGGGACCGTGGCCTCAGTTGCCTGCTCCCTGGAAGAAGGGCAGGAGTGGCCATTTAGGGGGCAACCGTGCGCTTTCATTCCTCCTGACAGCTCTGAAATGAGCACCGTCGTTTCCGTTTTACGGGTGAGGTTGCAGCGCTGAAGGTCAAGGGGCCGGAGCCAGGCAGATGCCAGCGGGGGGTGAGGGTTAAACCCAGGCCAGCAGACTCGCCAGCTCGTGCTCTGCTCTGGGCCAAGGCCGGGCCTGAGAAAGACTTGCTGGGTTGGACGGGGCTGATGGGCTCCCGCCCAGTGCATGTCTCTGCACGTGTGGCAGTGTTTGATTTTTCCAGCAAACCCCAGCACATGCAAGCTGGAGGTGGCACTGAGGAAAACGGCTCGTGTTGGTCCTGGCTCCGGGTCTGGGGAAGCGTCCAGGGCCGTGGGGGCCTGGCAGGGAGCTGGGCGGCTGGGGGCAGTAGGCGAGTCTCTGCGGTCATCCCGGGAAGCCCTTGGCCGTGACCTGTGACGGCTGCCCAAGGGCACGGCCCTCCCCGGCAGCAGCAGCTCCTCACATTTTCCGGGACCGTGTTGGGGTGTGTGGTGCGGAGCGCTGGAGTTACCGCTCACGGCTGCTAAGGTCTCGGGCAACTCCCGTCGCCTCTCTAGTTCTCACTGTCCTCATCTACAGAATGGGCATGTAGGCAGGTGCCTCCCGCAGGTTTCTGGGGGTAGATCATTGGCAAGGATGCCTGTGACAGTGCCTTGATGATGAAAAGGTCCCGTGTCCTTTTGAGAGGCTTTGCCGTCTTCTCTGGGAGCCCGAGGTTGGAAAGTCCCAACTCACAGGTGCAGACAGGAGCTTCCGGCCGTGGACGGGTTTGCTGCCTTCAAACAGCTGGCGAAGGAGGGAGCTGGACCCAGCGATATTAACTGAGGTTTTGGTAAGCCCGGCAGCCCTTCTACCCAGTAGACGGAAGCCAGCAGAGAGGAGGCTAAATACCTGGAATTTAGGCCAAAGGGATGGAGAGTTCAGAGGCGAGGAAGTGGAGAAAGATCGTCACATTGCTACTAGTCTAGAGCACCAGAGCGGGAAGGGCAGCTGCCCAGAGTCACCGCGGTGCAGGTCGGCGGTAAAGCTGGCGGTGACAGGGCAAGGACAAAACAAAACAAGAATGAAGGAAGGAAGGAAAAGAAACCCCGGCGATCGCTGTTTATTTCATCTGCTCCTGAACAGGTGCTCTGCCTGCACCAACAGCTGGTCCTCCCTGCGGCCTACGGGGCCAAGCATCCCCATCTCTGTTTTCAGACGTAGAAATGGACGCCCGCCCAGGTGGCCCCACTAACCACTCTTGAACCCAAGTCCGACACCAAAGCGGGGTTCCGGCCACACCACCCGCCCCCACCCTGGCGCACACGCGCGTGGGTTTGTGGAGAGCAGCGCATCGGCCAGGGCAGCAGCTATTTTGAAGCCGCGGAGAGCCGGTCAGGGCAGACGGCCAGGCTGGCGCTGGGTGCCGGTTGTCAGGCCCTGGCCCGTGTGCAGCCAGGTGTGCAGCCTCCGTGGAAGGCGGCGTGCTGTGCTGGGGGCGGGCTGGCCTGGGGATCAGGTGGCGCGGGCTCGCCACCCAGACCTCGGTTTCCCCAAGTGCAGGTGTTGATTGATCCCTAAGGTGCTTGCTGAACCCACACTCCTGGCCTCACGCCTCCAGGGGGCTCTGGGTTGAGGTTTGGTCGGGGGAGCCGGCCGGGCCCTTCCCTTTCCCCCAAGGTGTGAGCTACCCGGGGAACGTGGGGCTGGCTGTCATGGCAACCGTGTGTTGCGAAATGACGTAATTGGAGTTCCAAACGTGTGAAATCAAATACAACATCCGCAAACACAGCCTGGGGGTCGGCATGGCAACCACAGGGCACCGGGACAGGCAGGGCTCTCTGCCCTGCAGCAGCCAGCCTGGCTCAGCACCTGGGTGGGCACAGAGGGCACCCCGCCCCTCCCTAAGGCCCCCCCACCCCTCCTCTTCTCTCCTCCCCACCCCTCCCCTCTTCCTCTTCTCCTCGCTTCTGGGAGGCAGTGGGCCCAGGTGGTTAGGGAAGTTGGCTTTAGCATCAGACAGACCTGGGTTCACGTCCTGCCACCTACCAGGTCTTGGACAATCAGCTTCGCCTCTTGAACCTTACTCGCCTCACCTGTAAAATGGACATAATAATAAAACTCACCTTAGAGTTTTGCTGGGAGGCCTAGGAAGTGAGCACAGGCCCCTGGCACATGGGGTGTGTTGGATGTGAGCTAGTGTCCCGTACTTTCTCCTCTGCTGTTCCTTTCCCTGCCTTCCACCTGCAGGGCACCCACCGGCACCAGGAGTCCGGACACCCAGGTGATCCGTCAGGCCCTTTGCCATGTGCTCTC